>VZRF01000321.1:262-58995 GCA_013396875.1 Vireo altiloquus | reverse complement strand
CTTCAAAGGAGTCAGCAGCTCCTTCCAGTTAATCCTGTGATAAACATAGCAAATTGCATCTTTGAAAGGATTACTGGCTAGCTATATTCTGAGCTATCAAATCACATCTCTACTGTACAAAGCACATATCCAATGAGTTCAGGCAAATGGCTTCTTGCAGTACCAGGTCTCAAGCCCTACTTGCACACAAAAAGATGGAATTCAATGCAGTTCCCTGATTTTCAGCTTCTGGGCACCACACTACAAGGGAGCGTGGAGGAACATGGGTTCACAGAAACTCTTCTGCACTTCTGCCAGGAAACAGCTGTACTCAGAGTACTAAAACTCTGGTGAACAGGTAAGTTAACTATGAGCTGCAGTTTTTTAAAGGTCTCCACTGTAAATTTATCACCATTTCCATTGTGTCTAGCAGCTTAAATGTGCAAGTAGCATTCACAGTGTATTACTTCTGTAGTATCTCGATAATCTCATTTGACATTCCTGTGTTAGGTTAACTTTTTCCTGTTAAAGAGAGAGAAGCTGCCCTGGAAACCTTGAAGCTTGATCTCCTTGCACATTCTGAGGTCTAGGATTAATCTTAACAAGGTGTAAATTTTACTTCAAAAAAAATTTCTTAGATTTACCTCATGATTTTCTTCAGAAGTAGGAGACAACTATCTGACCATAAGATCATATTTTATGATCCTGATCTCTTACCCACATTTTTTTGNTTTATGATCTTGATCACTTACCCACATTTTTTTGCCTCTGCAAGATGTAAATACAGAAACAAAAACAAAAAATAAACAAAAAAAAAGAAAGTAAAAAGAAGGGAGAACAGATTTTTCTGTTTGACAAGAGTTTTTCAGTGCACAATAAAGACATAAAAGCTGAGTTTGTCATATACATCTGCTTGCCTTTACAGACCTTTCTTCTGACTCAAAGTCTAATTTTGGGACTTATAAGGAGATGAGAACTGGTAATATATACATTCTTCTCTTCTCCTGAGTTTCAAAATAAACAAAACCAAATTTTTCTTTCTTAGGTAATGGATCCTTCAAACCCAGTGGTATATGCTGGTTTGTTTTTAAATAATTTTACAATTGTTTATGCACTTATTTAGTTACATTTTGCTGTTCCAAGAGCTTCAGATTAGAGCAATAAAGTTGCATTATGTTTTCTAAGATACCACAGTAGTTTTTTATCTCATTTGCTGCTTATGATACCCATAGTACAACTACATACTAGGATATGTAGATTGATATGTTGAAGCTCTACATCTGATGAAGCATCATCATTCACAAATGTTTAAATGGATACCTGCCTTCATGTCCCATTGAGTGAAATTAATTGATTTCATTAGTATTCTCTGCAAAGGCCTCTATGCGTAATGGTGGCAGAGAAAAAAAATTCTTCCTACAGATACATTATGGAAAAAGACTCACTAGCAATTTGACTTGAAGAACACTGAATAAAGAGATTCAAATCACCTAGAAACTCTAGCATTACAGTAAACATACACAGTTGCACTAGAAATACAGGGTTTATCTTTTTATCAGGAAGACAGTTTAGGAGTGGGTGAAACAGCAATATTCAGGGGACTGAGGACTAGACATAAGAGAAATCCTCAAAGGATCCATTGCCTTGGACTTTGAAAAATAGTTTAGGTTATCACCACATGCATGTAATACACTGGTATTGTTATTAACAATTCTTCAAATTTATAGTCACTTTGCACTGGAAAAATCTTCTTTCATAAAGTTACTAACAAATTATTGACAGCAAGTGTATGGTTAAGTAGATCTCCATTTAACAAGCTACTCAGCCAGTTCGAAAACACCTCAGTGTACATAAACTGCTTTTACTCTTAGCTCAGACAGTTAGAGAGTATTCAGGATTATTTTGTTGGATCATTTTCACTGGAAGGAAAACACCTGCTTTATCTCTGCATATCCTGGTTGTGCAAATCATCTACTCAAAGCCCTGTTTCTTAAATATGATAATAATACACAACAGCGGGAGGGTAACTTCCACACTCAGAAGATTAAGTTCTTTTTCTGGATAGGTCTGAGTTCAAAAATTTTGATCCATGTTGAATTACAAGTATAGACTTTACTGGTGTATTCCTGTAGTGGAATATAGGCATGAAAACAATTTGATGTTTACTATTCTTTGTTAAATGTATCATTCTAAGAGAGCAATAATAGAGAATTATATGTCATTAAGTAATATGAACTAAAAATTCAGTGAAAGATTTGAAGTGCGCTGTCAGTCAGTGACTAAGACTTGCTCTTTCTTTTGGGTTCCCCTTCAGGTCACAGTACTAGAGGTCTCCAATGCTCTTCCCAATCTCCTGGTTGCTTTTGTACACCTACACTGTGTGATTCTCATGCAATCAAATGAATTCCCCCTCTCAATTCTAAGAGTCACTCTGGTCTGTTCTTCCACTAGAGTGGAGCTGAAGCCTCCCACAATTAAGTCAATACTTTACCTTCATGACACAAATCAATGACCTAGTCAAAAGTATTTTCCCAGTTCAAAGTTAATGCTTAAGTGTGTTGCTGGGTCAACCATGCACTAGTAGGCTTTGCCTCTCTGTGCAAGTGATATCTGCAGCTGTCTCACCCTTTTCCTCAGTTTCTCCTACTCTCCCTCCTAGTCACTGATGGCAGTGATTATTGGGTCTGGATGCTGCAAGTTCTAATTTAAAATTTTGCTTTAACATCAGACTATGCTTAGTTGTCATTTTCCTAATCTCTTACTCAATCTTTCCACACATTTGCCTTCCTCATAGCCTGTTTTGTTCCACACTTGGCCCTCACTGTTGTTTCCACCCACACCTTGCACCAGCAAGGTATCACCACAGCCCACGCTGGAGCCATAATTAGGCTTCCCAGGTAAGAAGGTAATTTAGTAGATCCTTTCCTGGTTTCCTCTTTTGTCATTTTCTGGGCACAGAGCCAGGACCTGGGCATTTTGCCAGCACACATGCTGCTCTTCCACCCCACCCTGCGCCTCATGTGTTCGTGCCTACCTCACCTCTGGAGCTGTGCCGGGGGCTGCACCCCTCTCTACCCCCCTGCCATGGAGCCACTCCTCGTCCTGGCCACACCACCTCTGTCGGCCCTGCCTGGGAAGCTATGCCCGGAGCTGGGCTCCTCCACACACCCTTGGCCCGGTGCTTCCCTGCCAGTTTCCTCCATGCATTTTCCCAGCCGTGGAACACAGCTTGGGTCCATCAAGGTATAACGCTTGATGTGTTGAATTTTGAATGCAAACAAAACAGATACACAGATACATTTATAACTTATTCTGCTTGAGAAAAGGAGAGAACACGGGCTGCATCAATCAGACATCTAACAAATTATGGAATTTTAATTGATTTGCAGGTTTACAGTGATACACCATCCCCAGACATACCAGGCTCTTCCATAGGTATGACTGCTGGCACAGGGGCTCCTCTCCTCTCCCAACAGCAGCTCTTGCAGCAGCAGAATATGATTAGCTCTTGCACTGGGTCTGGCTGGGATGGAGTTAACTTTCTTCATAGCCTACTGTGTTTTGTGTTTGGGACTGAGACAGTGTTAGTAACACACCCGTGTTTTGGATGTTGCTGAGCAGTGTTTGCACAGCCCCAGGGTCCCTTTGCTTGTTTGTTTGTTTTTTTGCCTCTATTTTGCCCCATCAGCAAATAATCTGGGGGTGCACAGGAAGCTGGGAGGGGACACAACCAGGACAGATGACTCGGATTGACTGAAGGGATTTTCCATGCCATACATCATTGTGCCCAACTATTAGATCAATGGGAAAGAGAGATGTTTGTGGTTAAGGCATTTGTCATCACAAGTAACTGTTACAAGTGGTGAGTTCCTGTTTCCCAGGAAGTAGCTGGACACCTTCTGCTAAGGGAAAGTAGTGAATTAATTCCTTATTCAGCTTTACTTCCACAAATAGCTTTTCTTCACCTATTAAACTCTTTATCTCAATCCGAGTTTTCAGCATTTGCTCTTCCAAGTCTCTCCCCCATCCCTCTTGGGAGAAGTGAGCAAGGGACTAGGTGGAGGCTCAAGGTCAGAAACTACAGCACACAAAAGACTTTTGCCTTGGCTGACAAAGTCTTTTTGTTGTCCTGAATGAATACAGATCTGTTCTTTGCCATCAGGGCTGATGGAAGACAGGTACGCGTGGCACCATCAGGACATGGAGGGAGAACTGGTTTTGCCTCTCATCTTGAATGAGGAGGTGTTTGAATGCAAAATTACTTCTGGTACTCTGACTTAATCATGCATGACAAGGGTTAATTGCAAAGGCAAAGAGTTATTTCTGCTTCCTTTTTGAGCATCTTCTACCAAGCATCACGATGGCAAGAAAATTAAGGAGAAAGGAAAAATTTTTGCTGTTCTGGGTAGCAGGACTAAACTCCTCCTTAAAAACTGCTTTTACATTACCAATCTTCTCATCCCCATCCCCTGGACAGCATATCCTGCTCCTAACAAGATCATGAAATTTAAGTTCACACAAAATATAGATACTATTACCAAAGGCTGTCCATACAGGGGAGAGAAGTTATGGGTGATAGGCAACTCATAACTGGTTCCATATTAATTTTTTGTCCAGCTGGAGCTGCTGGCAGCTACTGCTGTTGTTGAGTGATAGGGTGTCATCCAGGTAATGCAACATGTGGCTTTTCAATGTGCTACAACACTTAGGTAGTCCATTCTGCCAGATTACGGTAGTCAATTCTGTAAGGGCCATTTTCTATTTCCTGGGGCAGCAACTGATCCCCAAAACAGGCTGTCAGGTGTCCCAGCTTTGCAAAATGTGGAATATATGTATATTTTTTATTTTAAGAAAGTATGTTCTTTGATGTTTGATTTTTGTGTAATTTTAAGCCTAAGCAACAAGAAAGGAAATTTAATCCATGAAACAGATAGCAGCTAATGAGCTTTAAGGGATGTCTGGGTGTTAGAAGGACAAAATCATTGTTGGTAGGACTGCATTGTTAAGGTTTGGGTCTCGACAAGCTTCAATGATCTCAGACCCAGGGGGATATTACTAAAGCATGGGAAAAATGTACCACTGATAGTGGACACAAAGAATGCAGAATCCATGGGCTACCAGAAAATTTAGCAGAACTGACAAGATAAGGAAAAAATTAATGAAACCAACGCAGCAACTGTGCTGAATCTGCTTCAACTGGGGAAAGGTAATTCTGGTAGTGGGAGACTGTGACCACAGCTTAGGGCCCACCAATGCCCGAAGTCCACAACTCAGGAGAAGAGAATGGCTGGGAATCATTAACCAATACAAGATTAGCACCACTATATAAGGATCTCTATACTGCAATGTCTTGCATACAAGGGCCTGCAGGGTAGGCAAGTCATTGCAAATTAGCCCATGAGAGTAGATAGAATTTCCATTCTATATATGGCACAAAATCATTATTGTGCAATTTCACTGATTTGGTAATGTCTGTTGCCATGCCAATCCTGTGGCAACATTTCCACCATCAAATTCAGATGAGTACATAAATGTGATTGTTTACTGAACATGTACATCTCATAAATCCCCTTGCCTTTAAAGCCAAGCCATTACTAAGGCTTTGCCATCTTGGTTCTGTATTTTTCTTTTAAGGAAGAAGTTTCTATGTAGATCTTGTGAGCTTGTAAATAAAACAAAAAGTTAAACTGATTATTTTGACATCTCTTGTGCCATCAAAATTACTTTTACTAGCATTTTTGTGCTAGTAATTAAAGAAATCAGAGTCATTATATCTTTATAGTGTTATAAAATTTGTGTGTGATTCTTTCATCTGATGAAATAGACCAGTATAAGGCAAAATTTGTGGATGGTATAACAGGAAAATGAGAGCATATATAAATTTTTCAGCATATCACTGGTCGCTATACCAAAAAATACCAGAAAATGCTGCATTTATATCATTTATATCAATATAACTTGAATCAATATATAACTTTATATCAATATATACTTGAATATAACTATCATTTATATATATGTGTGTGTGTGTGTGCGTGTAGCCTCAAATGCCTTCCCTGCAGAGTATTGATACAATTTCTCAGTTTTTCCTTATTCCTTCTGAAAAAATAAGTAATGGATTTCATAGCACAGTCACTTTTTAATGTTCAGAAACTTCGTGTTCTTTTCATGAAGATATGAATATATCTTCGTGAAATACAAAGTCTTTATGGTCAATTAACAAAGTGATGATTTGCGAGACACCTACCAATGTAGTTACTTCAACTGGAACAGGAAAAACTACTTAATTCTGCATCTCTCCAGGACCCAGGGTTTTCCTTAGTCAGCACCAAATATTTTTAAATACAGGTTGACACAATTAGAACAAATCAAGAAGAGATTTACCCAGAAGGAGAGCACCGAAAGGGCTGAAGTTACCCTGCTAACATTACAAGCTATCATCTCCAGTGCTCCCCACTAAAGAGCTCTGAAGAGCACACAGTTCTCCCTTACAGGCTTACACAGACCAACTATTCATAAGTGGGTGGATTAGGTGCCACAATAAAGGTAGCCAGGATATTGTGTGGATGAAATCTAGGAATAGAACGGCAGAGCTAGTTTACAGGAGAGCTGCTTGTTTACCAGAAAATCTCATACCACAAGAATGGGGTAGGCTAAATAAAAGAAAATTCAGTTTTTCTTCATTGTTTCTAATGTATTGAAGTTGCTTCTATTTCCCCACTACTTAAATCCTCTTCTTTTACTGCCAGGTGCACTGGAGAGAGTCCTTTGCTTTCAGCCACTCTGTACTGATCCAGTTCTTTTAATTTAATCCTGTTATTTATGTGCAGAGTTGCTACTTCAGTTTCTAGTATGTTTAAATCCTTCCAAGCTGACCTCTTTTGCCTTTGCACCTTTGTTGCCAAAAAAGGGTTGTCTGGGGAACTTCTAACACTCAGTTCTCAGCAAAGAGCCAAAGCAAGGCAGCCTCCTCTCCCTCATGCACCTCCTGGTAATGTTCTGTCTTCTCAAACATGTGTTACTCTTAAACAGATTTACAGGTAGAAATATAAACTGAATTAGATGATAGAAGTGTAGAATTTAACTCCAGTGTCTGTAAATCTCACTCAGGTGCTAGCTCCTTCCTTTCACAGAGTTCCTTGTCTCTCCTCCTTCAAGACCTCCATACCAGTTGCACATGCAAATCAATGAACTGTGAAGCCAGTTAGATATTTAGCATGAATTCATCAAGGAGAAAAGAGAACACAAATCTTCTGACTTCATCTCTCCCATTAGTGCCAGCAAAGTCCCCTGTGTTACATGTCACAGTCACAGTCATGCAATGCACGCCCACTGTTTCCTCAGTTCCCCACATTAAGACCAGGACTGGAACCACACCTGGCTACGTAGCAATTTTTCAATGGTTTCATTGGGATAGCCATTCATTTCCATCTCTAATAGTAAGGCCCGAAAGTTTCTATAAGACTTTCCAACTACAACTCCATTTCACTCTGTGTTATAAATTGTACAATAAGGCTGTTGTTATCTGTGGCCCAGAACAGAGGAGCTCTGCAACAATGACAGTGCAAAGCAAGTTTCAGAATTGTCACTGAAACAGTGATAACATCCTGCTGGACATTATTTAACATATTACACATATTAATTAAAGAGCTAATAATCTCGTGGAAGGAAAAAACATATGTATGTCCTGATGTTACTTGAATTAGAATTATTAAAGACAGTTATCACTAAGGATTTATCTATACTGCTTACATATTTAATTTATAAGATAGAAGGAGAAAAAACTAATTTATGAAAAGATTCTGTTCAAAATATAACCTGCATTTATACAATATTATTTCTCATTAAGCATTGGGTATCCATTTCTCAAGGAAATTAATTAAGTATACTTCATGAGAGAGTGAACAGAAGTAATTGACAAGACTCATTAAATTCCTCATAAAACATACAGCTATGGACTTCAGTGGGAGTTAAATCAAACCCTAAATTAAGAGCGAGATTGCTTCAAGATTAAAACAACTTGTTTCAAAGCCTGGGGACAGTTTGTTCAATTTTATACTGTATTGGTATTCTTCTTTTATTAAGTGTACAAACAGGTGGGATGAGATTCCTCTCACCTAACTTTAGATGTATACAGTTTACAATTTGGAGCTAGTCATGCCAGACTCCCTTTATACTCAATGGAGAGAAACAACCTCTTTTAAGGCATGATTCATCTGACCTATTTAAATGTCTACTTTAGAATGAGATAAATTGTGTACTATAACCATTTGGTCTTCTTTATTGAAAATAGAAGTAATTAGGCTAATTCATTTAAAGGGAGCTGTCTGCAGCACAAGTGTTTACATTTAGTGAAATCATTACTTTCTTTGGCAGATGAAGGCATTTAGACTCATCGTCAATGTATGTAGAAGAAGATAAGCTAGTCAGTTGAACTGAAGCACAAATGTGTATTTTACCTGATCTTCCAGATGGAACTTGCTTGCTATACACAGAGCAAAGGTAAAATATTTTTTACTCAATAATACTCTTTATTCTTCTGATCTACTATATTCACAGCTGACCAACTTCAATAGTAACTGTTATTTAAAAGAAGGATGTGAATGGGCTACTCCTTCTCCTCTACTGTTAGGGGTATTTATGCAAACACAGTAAAGTAAGGATTTTGTGTTATTCTTGTGATCCTCTTGCAATAAAAGGATTCTTGGAGTTAAGTGCTAAAAATGATAACAGAATTATCTGCCATATAATTAAGTTCAAGACAATCTGTTGCTTAGCTGGAATGAAAGGCATTTTCACACCACAATTTACATTGATTTCCCCTGGCATATTCACAGAGGCATTCTGATTTAGCTATACCATAGTTGTTGTACCTTGTTCTCCAAAACAGAACATGTAAATAAAGCCAGAGTTTTCTCTGGGGCATTAATAATTGTACTTGCTTCAAGGTTTAAATGGAGTATGATATGGTTTTAGATCAAAAACAATTTTACTAAAGATATCATTAGATTTTTCTGTTATGCAACTTTATTATAGATTGTGAATTTTTTTATTGTGTTTCATTTATTTTAATTTTCTTAATTAAATGAAAATTCATGTAATAATTTTTGTAAAATTTATTACCTTTCTTCTCCACCCAGCACTGGAAATCATTAAATTTTAAGGATGCCAATCACAGTTACTATCTTACAGGTAGTGACTATCTCTGATAATCTGGTAATTAGTCTCTAGTAAAAGATGACCTGATATAAATTTCCTCATGATGGCTTACATTTACATTTTGCAGTCATTACACAGAAGCATTCTGTGTCTCTGCAAATGTTTGTTTTGAAGAGTTAAGCATTACATATATGCTATAAACCACTTGGAATCATAGAAGCATAAAGTAATCTAGAGGGACTCTGGGACCTTGTCAGGTTGAATCCCCTCTCAAAGCAGGGCTAACTCTGATGTTAGATGCTCAGTACCTTCCCCAGCTTTACATATCTGCAACTTTCCTAGAAAACCTGTTATTGTGTTGGATCAGCCTTGATTCCATCATTGGAAGTGTTCAAGGTCAGGTAGTGTAAGGTTTTGAGCAACTTGATCTAGTGAAAGATGTCCCTGCCCATGGCTGGAAATGGTCTTTAAAAGTCCCTTTTAACCCAAATAAATCCAAATATTTTTAAATTCTTTTTAATAATGGTGAATAAGAACTTTTTTCATGGAATTTATGTCCATTATTACTTGTCCTTTTGTGTTGGACCTCCAAGGACATCTGTAACCAACCACTAAAAAGTTGTACACAAGTAAATCCTCTTAACCTTTTCTTTAGACTGAACAAACCCATTTGTCTCAGCCTCTCCTCATGTGTCACACGTTACAGCCCCCGGGTCAGCTTTATGCTCCTCTACTGGACTTGTCCCCATATGCGAATGTTTCTTGTATTTGGGAGTCCAGAACTGGATACAACATTCCAGATGCAGCCTCTTGAGTTCACAAGGCAGTCACTTTCCCTGGCCCGCTGGCTACACTCTTAATAATGCAGCCCAGCACGCAGTTAGGCTTTGTTGCTGCAAGGACACATTGGCTGGCTCATGTTTGGGTTGTTCACCATGACCCCCAGGTCCTTTCCCAAAAGACTCTGTTCTAGCCTGTCAAATTATATGGTGATGTTGTATCATAGAGCTTTAGATGAAGCTTTACTTGCCTTTTTTCACTGGCTTTTTTGGTTGGTTGGTTGGTTTTTTAAATTTGCCTTTTTGAACTTAAAGAAGTTTCTGTCAGGCTATCTCTAGCCTGTTGATATCCCCCTGAATAACTGCCCTGCCCTCCAGCATGCCATCTTTTCCCCACAATTTAATGTCACCTGCTAATGAGGATGCATTCCATTTCATCATTCAGGTCATTAGTGAAGAAGTGAAATACCACCAGGGCCACAATCTAATGCAGAAGAGTACCACTCCTAACTGGCTACCAATTAGACTTTCAGCAACTAACCAGAACTCTTTGAGCCTGATGGTCCAATCATTTGTTTCATCAGCCTTGTAGTCAACCCATCTGGTCCATATCTCTCAAACATGGTTACAAAGATACAAGCAAACATGGCCTTGATAGTCTGACTAAAGTCAAAATAGCCAATATCAATTGCTTGCCTTTCTTCCCCAAAGCAGTCATCATTGAAGGCAGCCAGGTATCTGTGGCCAAGCCATGCTGGCTGCTCTAAAACTGTATTCAGGTTTTGGGGTTTTTTTTTTGTGAAAAAACAAATATATCTTCCTACACAACTATAGCAGTTCCACGGACTATAGATCACTTTATGATTGTGTTCTGGTTTAACCCCATCCAGCAAGAAAGCTGACTCCTAGAGGCACAGAATCAGAAAAGTGAGAAAACTTCTGGGCTGAGATAAAAGCAGTTTAATGGGACAGAAGAGGAAGTAAATAATAAAAATTTTATTACCATAATAATAGGAATTAGAATATACAAGTGATACACTATACAGCTGCTCACCACTTGCCAAGTGATGCCCAGCCATTTCCCAAAAGCAGCCCCTGGTCAGCTTTTGCCCAAATTTATATACAGCATGATGTCATGTGGTACTGAATATCCCTTTGGTCTTTGGGTCAGCTGCCCTGGTTCTGTCTCCTCCCAACTTCTTGTGCCCCTCCAGCCTTCTTGCTGGCAGGGAACGAGAAGTTGAAACGTCCTTGACTTGGTAGAAACACTACTTAAAAACCTGAAGACATCAGTGTCATCAACGTGTTATCATACTAAATCCAAAGCACAAGATACCAGCTACTAAGAAGAAAATTATCTATCTATCCCAGCCAAAACCAGGTCAGATGCAGTAGACAGATTTGGGCTAGCTTTTACATAACAACACATGCAGAGGGAAGCACAGGGACATTTGAGTTATGTCTTCCCTGTCATACAAGATTTGACTTGAATTTGCACACCTTGCCTGTGTCTCTCATGTGCTGGTTCACATAAATCTGAATTTAGCATAAGCACGAAAGCTGGCCTGATAAAAAATTAAGGTACAACTAGAGAAGTTTTGAGTTAGGATCTAATTCCTGAAAGCAGTTTGGATGCAAAAATGCACAGGTCATTTGAATTGGTCTACTCCCAATCCTATAAAGTTGTCCCATCATACAGAGCAGCCTCATCTATCGATCTGTATGCCCTCATATCTTGACACCACTCTGCTTCAATTCTGACACCCCTCTTTTAGCTGCTGCTGGTGAACAACAAAATTTTTAAGACTCTGACAATGAAGAACAGCCTGGTATCAAGAGGGGATCTGTTGGCTCCTAAGGATTCAACTTTTAGTAGTAAATATCCAAAAGCTATTTGAGGACAGCCACTCCGATGAAATCTCATGGCAGCTTATCATGATCACATTATCAGAATTCCAGATCAGAAGGCATAAAAAAAGAGAAATCCTCAGGAACTTCTTATCTAAGACAAGGAGCCCTCCGCAGCCACATGAAACACATATTTTTTATTACAGCCAGTTCTGTTAGATCAATCTGATGGCCCCTCATTCTTGTACTTGAAGAAATGCCCAAGTTAATTCCTTTCCACCATTTCCATACCACATAGAAATATAGAATATATAGAACTCTAGAGTCTGATTCCCTTGTTTATATGGAGAATATATATGAATTTATATTCAGAATATATATTCAGAAATCTATGTTCATATGGTATATGTAATATAATCTATGTTCCATACAGAATTCCATATTCATATATAAGCTGTAAGAAAATAATGGATTTTGTTCCTTTTCTAATAAATTCCAATATTTGGGTTCCTTTTCTGATGTTTTTGCAAGTTATGCATATCATAAAGACCTTGAATCCAAATGATAATAGTCAGCTCAGAGTCCATTGCTTACTGGTGAAAGCTGCTTGCATGTGAAGCGAGGATTTTTTTCTTAGTCATTCTATATTATAAAAGCCTCTTGTGGTCCCTCACAGTATGCCTTTGTTCTTATTACCCTGAATATTTTCATATCACAGATGTTCCCACCACACCAGCAAACTTGCTCACCTCACTGCTCTCTTCTTTGCCAGGTCACCTAAGAGCATGCACAGAGCTTTGGGAAAATCAGTAGTTACCAGTGGTTGTGACCAGTTGTTACCGGTGACCTTCTTCCACTATAATAAGTAACCTGTCCTCTTACCCTCAGTTTCCCAAGTTGTAACCTGTTATTTACCCATAAAATGACTTTTTACTTAATCTCATGACTACTAAGTTTCCTTGGAAGGTGTTGATGATGGTACTATGAAATGTCTTCAGAAGTACAAGCAGATTGCATCAACTTAGCTGTCTTTGTCCAAATATTTGCTGCCATCCTTCTAAAAGAGCACTGTAAAGTAGGAGTTTCATTTTTAGAATGAGTCTTCCATAGTGCTTCTTTTATATACCAGTCATTGATCAGCCTTACAGACTCTGATGATCTTCTTGATGTGCTGAAGAAGAGTTTAGTCCTTGTTTAGAGATCTTCAGCAAGACAATCCTCTGAGGCCATTTTTTTTTCTTTTTTTAAATTTTAATATGTTATCAGCCAGAATTTATGAATTTTTCTATTTTCCTCATTTGGATATGACTTCAGTGTTTTGAAGGTTGCCATCTTGCTTCCGATGACATCTCTTCCTTATTGTTTAGTCATGCCTGGTTCTTTGCACCTTTACTCAAGCCTGTCTTAATAGGTTGCATGCACTGGCATATGACCTAAATATATTAAATGCATAATTCTGCCATGTCCCAGGTATTGGCCTCTGGTGATTATGTTTATGCACATATTAGTTAAGGAGGAAGAGAAGGTTACCTAGTTTCTGCTGAGAGAGCAGATGTTATATGCAGCACTAGCCAACCCATGGCTCTGAGAGTCAAGACATCAGACCTATAATAAAGCAGAAACCCTGTACAATTTCACCCAAACATGTTCACCCTCCCACTCCAAGCAGTGGTTTTATTCTCCAGAGCTGTAAAGGTAACAATCTGCTTTATATGCCTCTCCAGGCCACAGCCCTGTGCAGCAACCCCCTAAAAGCCCCATCTGTCTTGCCCTGTGACAGATCCTACTCACAATATTCTCTTCTCTCCAGTCCAGAGAAAGTGCAGTCCCAATGAGTATTACAAATTAAATTAGTGATTAACAGAATCCTAAAAGCAAGGGAGGAAGAAGGACAGTCATATGGAAAAAAGCAAAACAAAGGGGTGTCATGGAGTCATTTTCCAAAGCAGCACCAAGTGACAGCACCGTCATGAAGTGCCAGGGTCAGACTGCAGCCACCATTTCAGAGACCTCTCTCATGACCACCTTTCCTTGCTGCTATGCAATGCTAATATGCTTTTGGGACATCACTCTTACCTTTCTTCTGGTTGGCAAAAACCTGATCATATTTTGCTAGGATGTCTTTATGTCATTCTAAGGGATCAACGAGTCTATTTTAGCAGAAACAACCCTGTACAGGAAACTAATAGAGGAGTCCATATTGGAGTAGAAAGGCCTTGGAGCAAGAGGTGGCAGCAGCAAACAGTACTTGTAAGGTGAGGAAATGTGCTGTGTGGGCAGAGCAGAGTCTAAAAGTGGGGGAAGGGAGCAGCCCACACTCCAGGGATGGGAAGGAAAAAAGAAGCAAGTGAATGACAGTGCTTGAAGAGGAAGTGCTTGAGGAGATTGTGAAAAGGAGTAGTCTGCAGCCACACAGGCTGCAAGATGTGACGTGTGAACGCAGTGTACCTTGATGACTGGCTGTCCCTGTGGGAGCAGATCTGCTGTCTGTGGCATTTACAGGGTGGTCAATGATGGTCTACACTCCACCCCTTGCTCAGCCTGGTTTTGGCTCCCTCCTTGCCTCACAATAGGCTGTGTAGCACACAAACAGCTGCAAAAACACAAACAGCATTTGGATGTTGATGTCCAGGCCGTCTTCAAAGTGCACCACTTCACAGCTGAAATGCCTAAATGAAAGTCCAAAGCTCTTTTGAAGTGGGAGTTGAGGGGCCAGTGAAAGATCCTGGAGGATGCCCACTGCTCAGTGGAAATGCTGACCTGTGGCAGTGGGAATCCTACACTGCAAGCCTCCATGTCCCCTGAAACTTACATGGATCTCCAGATGTTAACACACATCAATAAATAATGGCTATTAGAATAAACTGAGGTATAAACAATGGGCTTGTTAAACAGAGTAGAGGCACTGCTTTTGTCCTTATGAGTAGTATGATCCAAGTATTTTTCACCTAACCTGGTGTTAGAAATATTAATTTCAAAAACAATAAGCAGATTTAGTATATTTTAAATGAAAGACGCTTCATATTTATTCTTTGCCTGGTCATGAAGCCATTCTTACTTAACGCAGGGAGTTAATTAAACCAGCCTTCACTAATCTGGCTGACAATTTACACAGTAATTAGTGCAACAGGAACAGACAAGACCTTACAGTTCTTTCAAGCCTCAAGGCTGATATGAGCCTCAGGGCCAATTGCTACAAGACTTAACTAACCCTTCAGCACATTCCTCTCTATTCCCTAGGTACAGACCAACTTTTAGAATCAATCCTTCTGGCTTTCCAGAACCCTACACTTTGAATTCCTCCACTGACAATAAGTGAAGTTAGCACCATCCATTAGTACACCTGTATTTGTGAAACGCAATTTTTGAAGAATTTGCCCTATAATTAACGTATGTGTGTCAGCATCCTCTTTAGTGGCATTGGCAATTAACATTACTAATGATGTCTCATGTCTGCAACCTCTCATATGATATTTTGGCACTCTGTTTCAGGTTTTTAAACTGGAAAACACTACTTATTTACAAGAAACACTTCTATATCTTCCTGCAACAGCTATTTGCTAAAAACCATGGAAAAAAATTAAAGCATATATCTTATCTTATGGAGCAGAAATTAAAGCACACAAGGTGCAAGAGCCTCTAAATACTGAAATACAGGCAGTATTTTCTTGCTGTCATGATCCATATATGGAAAATACACAAACTGCAAGTGCAATAATAAGACATTTGGAAAAGTGGTTATTTTTCACAAAATAAATTTCTGGTAAAAGACTCCATAGATGGGAGCTCTTTCTAGTCATGGTCCAACACACATTTTGTAATGCTTATGTGACATACCAAAGATGCTGTTTAAAATGAAGGTCTTCTTATACAAATGGCTATGCCCAAATCTCTAAATATTCTGGATAAAAGCCATTGAAATAATTACCGCTGTGAAGTCTTGCAGCATCCCTCTAAAGCCATTAGTGTACGTACTTGTCACTCTTCTAAACAATTCCATTGCTTTGTACACAACAAAAACAATTTCTTTCTTATTATCTGAAAGACTGTACATTGCTTATACATTAAATAAACATCTGGGAGCCCTGGTGGTGTAGTGGTTAAGCACATGGCATAGCAATTGCCAGGGCCCAGGTTCGATCCTGGCCAGGCTGCTCCCCGGGCAGGCGGAGCTCGTTAGNGAACCTCGGGATTAAAGGGTGGGCTCAGATCTGCGCGCCCTGTGTCTCACCTAAAAAATCCAGTGCGCAGGCTGGGAGGTCTGAAAAGAAAAGAGGCCTTCCCCGGATCTTCGTACGCGAAGGCTGGCCAGCAAAAAAAAATAAACATCTTGTTCCTTCGTCCTTCTGCACTAAAAATATACCAACAAATATTTTAATGATGGGAAGAAAAAAGTACCAAATAAAAAAGATTTCAAAAAATTGAGAAAAATACTGACAAACTTAGAAATACAAATCCATTCTTGACTTACAGGCTGGATAAATACAATTATAGATAGTCACCAAATTTGTGGGGAAATGTCACCCTTTATTTGTAAGAACTATAATACGTAACTTCCTTTGCATTTCCATAAGAAATGCACAGCCTTCCTATATATTCTGTATTATGTATTTATTTTTCACCATAGAGTCACAATGGTTTGATTTGGGAGGGAATTTAAAGGTCATCAAGTCCAATCTCCTGCAACAAGCAGGGACATCCTATACGTTTGCACAACTCACCAATAAGATAAAATATTGTTTTTACGGCAAGTGTTTTTAGGGCATTGATGAGCTTCATTGCAATGGATGTGCAGAAAAAAATGTTATCATGTTCTGGCCCAGCCTATAGGAGCAGATCCAGCATGATGCAGAAGCACAGCGAGCAACTGCTTCCCACATCCTGCAGGTACCAGTCAGAAAGAGAGTGATTTCTAATTCATTGCCTGGGAGAACTTCATGTGCTCAGCTTCTGCTGGTGTCTACTGTGTTACACTCAATACAACAGAATGGGAAGAACAGGATATTAAGAGGGATGCTCTCCTAGTGCACCAGGGGCAGCTGTGGCTCTTGCACCTTTCGAAACAACGTGCTTGGACTTTACCCAGCAGTGTCTCTCATACACTATTAAAAATTCACCTTCTTTTCTCTCAGAGACACACCCTCTCCACATAATAATTCTTCATTGTTTGCTTTCTTATATTTTCATCAATTTTCTCATAGCCTTGCTTTTGTTGTTTGGTTACCAGGAATCAGGTAAGTTCCTCTTTGGGTCAGACAAATGATGCCAGAAGCTCTGCCAAAACAAGGAGCCTCCTGCAACCTATTATTCCCGCTGCGCTCTAAGGCCCTTATTTCCACTTGCACCACTCAATTTCCTAGTGGGGAAACATTCTCCCGCAGCCCCACGTCAGCCTGCTGCAGGGTGGGAAGGTGGCTGTGAGCATCACAGCACAGCTCCTGCTGCACACTGCTCTGCCTTTTTTCCACTGACTCGCTTTGCCATATTAAAAACTGTGTTTTCTTTCATAGAGTCAGAGAATGCTAAGGGTTTGGAAGGGACCTTCAAGATTGTCTAGTCTCAACCTCTGTGCCGTAGGCAAGGACACCTCCCACTAGACCAGGTTGCTCAACGCCTTGTCCAACCTGGCCTTGAACACTGCCAGGGTTGGGGCATCCACAACCTCGCTGAGCAACCTGTTCCAGTGGGCCACCACTCTCACAGTAAAAAAATTCTTCCTAATACCTAACCTTAATTTCACTTCTTTCAATTCGTACCCTTTTCCTACTGCTGCAGTTCCTAATGAATAGTCTCTCTCTGGCTTCCCTGAAGTCTCCCTTCAGATATTGGAAGGTTGTTACAAGGTCTCCACAACAAACCTCTTTTCCAGGCTGAATAGGCCCAACTTTCTCAGACTGAAATCATTCACCGTAATTCTCTTTCTCCATCCAGAGTTCGGCCCTGAATAAAGGTCTTCTTTGATGGAAAAATTTGAAAGGACATTATACGAAGCATTCAACTAGTACAGCGTACTGGTCAGACACACACTTTGGAGAGACGTGGCAATTAGTGGTGCTCCCACCAGCACAGAGCTGAGCTGCATTAGAGCCGTTACAGTGGAATCAGGATGAAATTACTTCCAAGATGTGATTATAATTCTCAGGTCAAGAACTTATGCTCTCTAGTATTTCTTCAAGAAAACCTTAAAGGAGAGTAAATAGCAAACACAGGAAACACTGCCCCGTTCTTCCCTCGTGGAAAAGCTGCCGCATGGCATCCACTCCGCAAGACTACGAGCACGTCCCCCTGCAGCGGCGGCCTCCACGGAGGGGCTGCGGGGTCCGAGCGGCGCTGGGGCGGAGCGGAGGGGCCGCACTCAGGTGCAGCGGGGAGCCGGGCACAGACGTGGCGGGGCTGCCTGGCGGGAGCCGCGCCGTCACCGCCACGGGGAACCGCAGCGGCCCCCCCGTCCGGGCGTGTGCTCCCCGGGCAGCGCCAAAGCAAACACTGCGCCGAGCGCTCAGCGCATCCCCCGACTCAACCTCGGTCAGCGAGCGGCGGGACACGAGCACGGGGCAAGCGGCGACTCCAAGACCAATGCTGACTCCGGTTCCGGCTCCGGCTCCGGCGCCTACAGCGGTGCCGCCTCCCCGCTCCTCCCTTCCCTGCCCTGCCCTGCCCTGCCCTGCCCTGGCCTGCCCTGCCCCGCCCCGCGCCCGCCGGGCTGCGCTGCGATCGCTCCGGAGGGAGTTGCCCAGCCCGCGCCAGGGCGGGTCCGAGCGGTGGCCGCTCGGGCTGTCGCCGCTCAGGGACACGCGCGTCCCGCGGTGCCAGCGTGCGCGGTCCGCCCGGCGTCCGGCCATGCTGGTGTGGCTGCACGCTCCGCGGGGGTCAGCGCTGCCCGCCCGCCTCCGCCCGCACGCCCGCCGATAAGCAAAGCCATGACCGCAGCGCCCCAGGGGCCAGATCTCAGTTTTCTGAACGAGGAGGAAGCCAGGGCGATTTTCCAGGTGCTGCAGAGGGACGCGGAGCTCCGGCGGGCAGAGAAGGACAGAGTCAGGTACCGGCTTTCGCCCCCGTCCCGTGGGTGCCCATCGCGTCCCCGCGGAGGTGGAGGGCGCGGAACGGGGTTTGCGGAGGGCGCACGGCCCCAGCCCGGCGGCGCGGGGAGGCGGCCGAACCGCGGCCGCTGCATCCCGACGGGAGGAGCGGGAAAGGGGGCGGCGGACGGGCGCCCCGCGGGAAGGGTCTGCTCCCACTAATGCGGCGCGGGGCAGCGGTGCTGCGCGGCAGGGAGAGCTGAGCCCCCGGCGGTCCTGCCGGGACACCGGGGAGCGCCAGTGCCTCCCGACAGCGCCGGCTGCCGCCGGAGCCGTCCGGCCGGGCACCTGAAGCATCGGGACGTTTGGGAAATGCGTGTTGTGACAGAGGCGGCTCTGAGTCACGGCTGCGGCTCCCCGTGGCACCTCTCTTTCCCTGGGGAGGAGGAGGAGGCTGCTTCTGTGCTTCACCGTGCCGCTGGCATGGGCCGTGGGCTAAACACCGGTACCCGGGAGACCGCGGCGGCGGGGAAGTTGTGCCGGACCTTGCAGGGAAACGTGGCAGCTCTGCGGCTATTGAGTCGATCCTGGCAGCTTTTGGAAACAAAGCCAGGCACTCACCTGCCTGAAAGGTAGTTCACAAGACTCTTGAAAGTGACTTCATTGAATTCTCTCTGCCTTATGGAGATATAGGACACCTCGACCTTGCTTCTAGCTCTTATTTTCCCTTTGTGAGATCATCAAAGCTATTTGCCTTGATAGTGAAAGCAAACGTCGAGGAATTAACACTGGAAAATGAGCCGTTTATTATTAAAGGTTATCACTTCTTCTCGCAGGTATGACTTTTGGCATGTTGTGAAGTGAGGCAGTGTCCTCTTAGGTTTGCAAGTGGGCTCTTTTCACAAATAATGCTTTCGTGTAAGATGTAGAAGGAATGTTAATGAGTAACATTTGAGTCAAGTGGATTTTTGTACTGTGTATTTTCTATTTCAGTAAAGTGGATTTTATGATGGGCATGGTTAAATATTATGTGTCAACACTGACTTACATCTTAAATTCGTCTTAGTTTTCTGTGGCATGAGAACCTGGACTGAGTTAAGTTTGGTGATTTCTTTCTTCCATAATTTGGTACTACTTTTCTTTTTCTGATTAATTTCTGTTCTGTATGCCTTATTATGATCCCCCCAAGAAGATTTTGCTGGATGTGGGAAATTACACAGCTAGAGAGCTGTAAGTTTAAAACTCTAAAGTTTTAGGACTAAAGCTGAAGCAAATGCATTAACGCATCCAATGCTGTAGAGAATCTCGTGAAGCAGTAGCCTGCTCTTGAGCTCAAGGCTTTCACCTGCCCTCAAATTTCTATTTGTTTCTTCATCTGTGCACTTAGAACTTTGTTAACAGAAAATGTTTTCTATGTGAAAGCTGTCAAAATAAATGTAGTATAACAGGATGTTTCTGGTATGCTTTACTCAGATGTAGTCTCTTTAAATCTCAGCTAAAGAGTCATTCATAAGCTGAGCAGAAGGTAGGTGAAGTGTTTATGGCCAAGGCGCCATACTGAAAATCTAGGTTAAACCCTGGATCTGTCAAAGGTCTGTGTCCTTGAGCAAGTTTCTTAATCTCTCTTTGACCTAATAAAGTACTTTCTTTCTCACTCCACTTGTCTACCTGACGTTATTTAGACTGTAACCTCTTCAGGCCAGAAGACTTCCATCAGGAGCAGACAGATTCCAGTCTGTATGGTGTTGCCCTGTGCTACTATAATCAAAGTAGTAACAGTGATCACCCTGGAGGGCCAAATCTTGCAGTTCCTATAAGACCACAGTGAGCTTCAGAGGCTCTAAACAAAATTGCATTTGTTCCTCTTTGTCCCATATGCCTGCCCACTTGTCATTCTTATTACTGTTATTTTGATAATTAACTTAATAGACTTTTTTTTTCAGTTTAAAAGTTTTAAAATAATGCCTGAGAACTGTGGCAGCCCACTCCTGGGATATTTTCAAAGTGTGATTTTGAAGCTATTTGATTTATGCTGTCAATCAAATGAGCCATATAGGAGACACTGTGGAATGGTAGAAGCAATTTCATAAGTACTACTCTTTTTGCACAGAGTTAGTGAAGTGAGTTGCCCTTTGAACTGCTCTTGGGCATGGTTTTGGAAAGAGCTAGTTGGAGCTGGGCAGGGCCAGGGAGCAGATCAATAACAACCAGTGGTCAGTAACAAACTGGTCAAGTTTTTTCAGTGACCATCTGTATTTACAATATAGCATTTTCCTGTACAGACCAGTCTTCACTGGATTGACAGAGAGAATGAAGCATTTGCTGGCAGACCAAAGTCAGGTTCTGATAGCTGTGCTGATCCTGTCCATACCATTTGATGTCATACAAGCACGCACATAGCTGTCTGCTGGTCTCTTAAAAGATCAATGAAAAATTGAAATTCATTCCCAGATATAACTCTGGAATCCAAAAAGCAGTAACAAGCTATGTTTGTGTATTGAAAAATGTTAATGCCAGTTAATTTTGAAAGATTTAAATAAGATGAAAAGATGAATTCCAACATTCTCAGTGGTTTATTGTGACTTCCTCAAATGTGTTGAGCTTGCAATTGTTTCCTGATAAATACTTTTTTTTTTTTCCTATTCTTGTTGCTTACCTACACTGGGTAGAACCACTGGATCTCTCTTCATCCAGACAGCCCATGCCTTTGTGAAATTAAGTGCATAATGGAGATATTTTCTGGGAAAAAGGTTGCTTAATACAACCTCCCTCATCTCCCTTTCTCTGTAGCCTTTGTGTAGAGCAGGAACGTGTGAGTTAGGTTGTCAATTGTGCGCATTTTTGTAGTTCTCAGCTCTGCTTGGTGCTGTCCCCCTTCCTGTTGCTCCTGAAGCCCCAGCACATTCTCTGGGTACCGTTGGCCCTTTCTTGGCTCCCTTGGCAGGCTTCAGACCTCTAATCCTGGCCTGGGACACCTCGCAGTATGGCTTTCGCTTTTATACATAAATGAACGGTGTGTCCTGCTGGACCTTAATTTATTCTCGCTACGGCGAGGCAGCAGAGCTCCTGCTGTGCCCTGGCCTGCTGGTTCCCAGGACTGCATTTCTCCTTCCAGTGCCCTCTCGTGGCTCCTCTCAGCAGTACCTTCGAGCAGCCACCGCAAACCAGCCGCACCTGCCTCCTTCCGTGAAGCAAGTTCAGAGAAGCAGCAACAGTCAGCTTTGATATAACTTAGATGGCTGTTCACTGCTATAAACACTGAAAATATTCCAGAAATTTATTAATCACGTATTTAATAATTTATAAGAAAAAATACATATTAGTTTTGAACTCAGGCGACACTTGCCTTCAGATTTCTTTGCTCATACAATCCAGTTTCATTCATAATACCAATTCAAAGAAAATTTTATTTATTATAAGTGTTAGCATGGACGAGAGATGGAATTTAGGGTTTTTACATCAATATATATGCATTGTTCCATAAGAGTATTTGCAGTATTAAGGCAGAAGTCCAACTCAAGTCATGAAGTGCTATTTTAGTAAGCCTGGTTAAGGAAACTGATGATTTTACAGATGCTCGTGGAAGGAGGTTCCTTGTCACTAGTATTTCAGTTACAATTAGATGTCCAGGAGAAGACAGGGAGGAATACAGCATGTTCACAGTGCAGTATCATGTTCAGATGACAACCCAACAATTCAGTCTCCATAAGAACATAATGAATGTTTGTGCAGTTATTAATACCACAGATCAACTTTACATATGTAATGAAATAGGCCTGCAAATCACAATATAAAAACATTCAAGATATTATTTGACTTATGGTTTCAAGACTTCAGGGTGCCCTCTTCTTAAGCTTTGTTTTGCAGCTGCTGGGGACAGAAATGAAAAAAAGAATTGACAGCTAATATTTGTTCCAGGTCCCAAAAGTTAACAAACCTGTAGATGCTTCTCTTTTCTGTCCTTTATTGATAAAGCAAATGGGCTGGGTGAAGGGAGGCTGACTGCCTTCCATCTCTTCAGGACAGCAGTTCAGAGCCTGGCAGGTAGCAGAGGAACTGGCAGTCACTGTAGGAAGGCTCAGCAGCATTAGGGCATGAAGCTATGGGATTCAAAGGTGGAGCTACTGCCTTTTATATTCAAGGCAGCTCCTCCCTCTACAGAGTGTGGAGAGGCGGACAGTGCCCAAGCAGGTGTCATTCCAGTCAGCTTTCAGTCTCTGATGTCTCAGTGTCTGAGCACTGGGTGTAGAGAAGCACCTCCACCCCTGGAACTGCATCAAGGCCCAGAGAAAGCAGCTGAGATGAGAAGAGCCAAGAGACATGAAGCCGGCTCCTTAAAAGAGGCAGCAGGTAGGGGAATGTGGCATGGGAACAGGTTGCTGGTACAGTTGCAGGTTGTCCAAAAAATGAACAGTTGCAAGTAGAAGAGCTATGGATAAATAGAAAATGCATGTAAAAGGGCACAAGAGCTCTGTATTCTTTAATAATTAACTTCTATTTAGGAGACTTGGCTGTTTTATATAATGCTCCTATTATGACTGCATACAATAGTCTTTTGCTGGTTTTGTTTATTGGTCCTTGAGAAAAAGGGAAATATTGTTATCTTTACTTTCTAATGAGACATTGAAAATAACTGAGAGACTGAGCCACAGAATAGGGAAATGAACCTACCTCCTCTAAAAGCAATTTACTTTCTAGATTGCGTTTTGAGAACTAACTATGCATGTATTATTTAAGGTTTTTTTCTTTTTTCTGTAGGAAAAAAGGCAAAAAACTAATTGATGTTTCTAGAACATATCTAATACATCAGCCACTGTCTATGAATAGGAACTGAAAAAAAAGAGGAACAGAAAATGAAGTTTTTGGGAGAGAAAAGCACTCAATCAATTTCATTTAATTTGTTTTGCTCTTTTCCAGGTTGGTTTATGCTTTTGGCAGGAGGGGTGGTGGTTTAGTAGATTTATTTTGCAGACGACAATGAGAAAAGATGGAAGCAAAACAAAGGTTTATTTTCATTTACCCTCAAATTTAAAGATGAAAAGCTTATTAAATTAATTGAGAGGTACAGTCAGCACCAGTCAATGCTTCACTCTTGCTGACCCATTAACAACAGATGAATGTTGTGGGAAAGATGAATCCCCTCCTTAGCCTGTTCTAGACAGTCTCTACAATAAATCATTTGGACACAGTTATGTGTTACAGGCACACAACTATTCTTACTGCCTCGTGGCGGCTCATTTACTGAGTTCATTTGTTGCAAGTAACTCCTTACTGTGTTCTCTTGACCAACATTTGCTCTCACACGCCTGGCAATAGAAGGTGGGAATAAAATATGTGCTAGAAATGTATTTTTTCACCTTCCTTGTACTCATAACATTACGAAGACATTTGTTGCAGAAGTGCAGACATTCTCAGTTTTGTAGGTATTTGAGCATATTCATTCTTGGTGCTTCAACTATATTGCCTTGCTTACAGTTTGAGGGGTCTGCCATTGCAGGCTTTATTTTGTCATATTCACAAAAGTAGTCCTGTTTACTTTCTTGGAGACTAACTTCTTGGGTGCTAGAGATCTAGATTTGGGACTCAACTCCTCATAATTACAAAGAATTTTTAAAATCAGCTCCAAAATACCTGAGCTGTGCATGGGTGAGGAGAGCAGACAGGATACCAGGACAGCATTACTTGGGTATATTGTTGTTCCAGTGGAGCTCCCTCCCTGAACAAAGCATTAATAAAGAAATTCTTTCATAAGAGATACTCCACCCGGAAATGTTTCAGGGCGCAAGTGTTCCATTGTCTCTTGTTTGTGGAGGAGATACTGTTATTACTTGCCACTGATACTGTGCCACCGGCATGTTTAGTGGTTTGTCAACACTTATGAAAATAGGTCCTTGAAGCCCTGAAGGTCTAATATGCTAAAGAAGTGCAAATAGAAGCAAAAATGGCAGGGAAGACTGGGATATAAAAATCTTTACTCAGTTTGGTAAACAATTACTGTCATAAGAATCCCATTTTGGGACTCCCCTTTTTTGAATGGGGGTACTGTAACCAAATGCAATTGGTAAGTTGCATATCAAGTTTTTTCCTCATTGTGTTTTTCGATACTCCTATCTTGTGGTGGGGTCTGGACACGCGGACTGGGGCTTCACACAAGGTGAGGAAGAGCGAGTGGAAACAGCCAGGGGCAGGTAGGCACTATGTGTAGCATTTTCTCTGTTGTTTTTAACTCTGTCCCTCTGGGCTAACTAGAAGTCTGCGGTGTGACTCCAGTTTTCCATCTACAGAGCAGAGTCTGGACCAGCACTGCTGCCAGCTCCTTGGTCTTGTCCTTTCATAGCAAACTAATTTCAATGTCAATCCTTTCCTCTAAAGATTTGCACTTTTTGGTGTTTGAGGACAGGGGCTTTCCTATGGTGTGTATGGCGGCAGAAGGAAGAACCTTTTGAGGTGCGTTACGCTTGGAAAAGTCTGTCAGTAGTGCACTGAATGTATTTCAGAATTCTTCAGATTACTGGTGCCATGGTGGCTCCCCGCGGTCGCTCCCCACAGGGCTGGCAGGGCAGTGCCTGGCCACCAAGGCCTGTCCCCAGTGACACAGACGGGCAGCCCCAGCTATGGCTGTGGTGGTGTGGCAGGGCTGGGGCCAGGCTGTGGGGCTGAGTCACACTCAGGGTTGGGGTCAGGCCTGCCGAGGTCATAGGGCAGGGCTGGGATGATGGTGCAGAGCTGTGTTCAAGCCGAGAAGTCATGTCAGGATCAGACCTGGTGACAGTCACCAGGGTCAGCCACAGCCCCATGGTGGCCTGGCAGGCCAGGGGTCAAGTGGCTGGGTTTGAGGCCAAGTTGGGATGTCAGCCCAGGGGTCAATTCAGTGGCTGTGCACAGAGCTGGAGTTGCAACCGGAGCATGGCCCCGAGCCTAAACACAGCTGCCAGGGGAAAGAGGGCTCGCCCTTGCTAAGGCCTGTGGCTGTTGTCTTCAACACCTTTCTCTAAGGACACCCAGCTCTGCTCATCCCAAGATGGTCCAGGGCCTAGGCAGCCAAACCCACGGGAGAGGGAAGCACATTCTCAGGGCACTTTCACCCGTTTTCATTCAAACACAGGCCTTGTGCCAGGTCCTCCAGACTATTGAGACTAATGTTTGCATTTTCAAGTGACTGAACAGTGTAAAAGAGAAAATCACAAAGATTATTATTGTTATTGTTGAGCTCACTTTCTGATGTCACTAGGGCTGCCAAAAATAAGATGGTGTTGAAATTGATGAGATTTAAGCAAAGACTTACTGTTGGGTCACAGGCAGACATTTTCTAAGTCCAAGCTTCAGGGTAAAAGTAGAATTTATTGAACTCTGTCTATACAGATAAATTGACCAGGCTTCAAGAATAAATAGGTCAGACACAGCAGAGCAAGCAAGCACCTCCTGAGCAGACAGTCAATATGGGGAGTTATTCTGAAATTGCTAATGTAGAACAATCCAATTTTTTTAGGTTTTCCATGGACTTATCACCAAATTACAAATTAATTATCACCCAATAATCACCCAATTACAGTCTTGTGCACATTGTAGGAAGTCTGCACACTTCCCAGGTTTGACCTTTCCAATGGTAATGTTTCTATATTCCCAACACCCTCTGTCTCCTCCACAATTCAAGTGCAGAGTTAAATCAATAATTGACATTAGTTGGAATTGGAAATTGCCATTAGGTGGAAGAAGACAGCTTTCCATACTAAGCAAGCAGAGAGTCATTGAGGTGCCTGTATGAGGTGAAGAGAATGATTTTCTCATGCTGACGGCTCTACACACTGTGTCCCAACACCTTCAAGCCCTTGCATACATTTCAGAAATAATAAATTGGTTATGCCAGTAATTCCAAAAAAGTGTTTCACAGAAACACATCTGATTCACGTTCAGAGTGGCTGGCTATTGCCCCACGTGTACTGGGACAGCTGTGCTCCGATGGTGTGCTTAGGTTACGTGTGTCACGTAGGCCTCTCAAAGACAGCAGCTCCTGCTTTCCGTAGTGAAGCCCAAGGTGCTGGAGTTTTGCTGGATTTGGTCCCCAATGTACTTCAAACTCCCATGTCCATCCAGACGTGCAGCATTCGCACCTCCCGCAGACGTGGGTCTCAGCAAGGCCTGGCTAACTGCTGGGAGCAAAGCTACTTGGGCTGTGTGTCAGGACTCCAGCTGGTGTTCACTGGTTTTGTCAGACACTGTTTTGATGGCATTCGAAAATTGGTCTGTGTGCCCATCTCCTTCTTTTAAATTTAGGTTTTGTCAGTGGTTTGTGTATACTGAATTTAATTATCCTTTAAAATCTTTTTGCTCTCTGAATCTCGTTTTCAAATCAAGTGGAGTTTGGCCCACTGGAGTTTTGAATTTTGGGCACAGAGACCCCATTTTCTTTTCTGTTCCAGAAATTTAACACAGGACTATGTAAACAGGGGCCTGACCTCAGCTTGGTCTTTCCTGTACTTGTTTTAAATTGAAAAATTACTTATTTCCTTGGAGCTTACAGTCTGAAAAAATTCTCTACTAAGAGTTTCATGCAAGAAATTTATTAAAGGAGGTAGAGAAAAATGGGACTTGTTCTGAGGATATGTGAATCTAAACGTTCACATGAAACATATTCTAATCCTTCTTTGCAGCTAAATTATTATGTTAATACTGTTAACTATAATAAACTGTATTTAGATGTCTGCATTTTAAATTCCTAACAGAAACGATCTTCTTTTTCTCAGTCTTACCTCAGAAATAAATAAACTCATGTACTTGTACCATATTAACTGTGAACAAACACATCAAAACCACAAAAAAATACTAAGAGTAAATGATGAAAAGTACAGTCTGTTTACACTTTATAGCACATAAATGACATAGAATTTACTTTTTTGTTGGAACAATCAAGGAACTATAACACTTCTGCTTGCCATGTCTTTGGATTTTTAGATCAATAGGGATCTGAGTGCAGAAAGCTGCAGTCAGGAAAAGCTGCAGCAGTGTGTCTGGGGTGCTCTGCAGTCTGTTTCTTTCTGCATTATGGACTTGTGTGTTCTTAAATACATATTTATATATGTATATTTATGTGTTCTTTAATATATGTAAAATTATATACATGTAAATACCATATTTTAAAGTATTATTATACTATAATATTTCTATTTCCAGTGGAAGAGTTGTGATAAATTATGAGTGTCTAAAGTACTATAGCAGAGGATCTCTGTGTAAGTTTATATTACATACATGTATATAAGCATTACATTTCCAGATGAAAAACACACACTGTGTCAACTTTTAAAGCTTATATTACTTCTTATGACCTCTTTCCTTAATTTAAAGCAATGTAAATGAGGCTTTTGTAGTGTTCCAGTAACATATAAACTGTGTGCAGGTACACTGACCTGTCTTACTTCTGTTGTCCAGAACTGTAAACTCTGCTCGATGTGAGACTCTGCACAATTATCTGAGATTGCAAAGGTATATTTTGAGAGCCCTAGGCTTCAGGCTTAGCTCTGTACAAGCAAATATCTAAGCCAACTGTTTGGAGCCTCTCAGTTTTAGAGCTCTGTCCAGACCCATGGGCCATCATACACAAACCTGCTTGTAGAGGTGAGGATTTGCTCTTAATTTGAAACTAATTCCCCTCTTTTGGAGTTCTCACCTGGCCTGTGTTTGTTTCTTGGGGTTTTTTCTTATATTGTTTGTTAGGAAACATTTTGCATCAAGAAAGTCAAACGATAACATGAGGAATAGCGTCTACATTGTATGTCTTTGTAAGGCAGTTAAGTTTATACTACATGACTGAGCTGTAAATTACCTGCAATAGACGACTCCTTACATGCTATCAATATTTATAAAAGTTGATTGCAATCAACTAGCAGCTCTACCCTGGAAGAGTAAATATACCGGCTGTTAATCATTAGCTTCAGATTTATTAAGAGACCTGATCCTTAGCCTTTCAACCCATCATGTGGCACACATGGTATACATCTTACATTTATTTCCATGTAAGATTTCTGGTACAGAAATTCAGGAGTACAAAACTTATTCCTGGCATGCAGTGTTTTTGGACTGAGCCTACATCTATGACTGCAAACAAATCAGAATCTTTACATGGAGAATTATTAACATGGAGAATTATGCCCCTATTAACATGTATTAATATTAACAGAAATTCCTATAATTGAAGTAATCTCATTAGAGACATTAATTACTACCACTCAGAAGCTATGACACACTTTAAAGATGATAGGTGGCTTTTCTTTCCGTTGCATCATGGATTTGTTTTGTTATTACCATATAATATAGGCAGGTAGCTTGCAAGTATTAACAGCATGATAAAGTAACACCCTTTTTTTCTGGACTGTCATTTGTAGCCTACAGAGACTAATCTATAAAACATTCACAGCATAGAGCATTCCCCTGTTTTGCACGTGTTGTGAAGGGGATGGCAGAGAGTCAGCCCACGCTGGAGAGTCACCAACAGCTGTGACATTCCTAGCGGTATTCCACCTCATTCGCTCTTAGCGACCAGCTGCTCAAAGGACTAAAAGCTTTCATTTTCTAAGTATGTGTAACTGCTAAAAGATCTGTATTTACAGACTTTTCTGGTTTTTCCAGCAGGGCTGAAATGATGTTTTCACTGTAAACCCAGACTAGCTGCTCAAGAAATAGTTTCATGTTAAAAGTAATATTTTGAGGCATTGTTACACCTTGATAGGCATGATTAATCACCCTCAGCTCCCATGATCTCAATTTTCAATGCTCTGTGTTTTGAAAATGTAAGTTTCTGAAGACACTCATTGAGGTTTTGATTTCAGAGCTTTAACTGAGAGCTTCTGATTCCTGAGCTGCCAGAACAGAGGAGTCATATATTCAGCATGAGAATTAACCTTTGTTCTTTCCCTTACAACATTTCCTAGTTTTCCATTTCAAAGGAAAGTTTCATTCTAGGCTCTTGCTCAGGAAAGCAGACAAAAGCTTCAGGGGGAAAGGAGTGTTGGACTTGATGAAGGAAAACAGCAGCTAGTGTAAGTATATTAATTTCACATAATTTAATATGAGAAGTTAGTGATTTTGAGAAAACAGGTAACTTTTGGTCACTGTACAGAGGTGCTTAAGTTACAGAATTGTAGACACAAAAAACATTGCAACTTACAGAGTAGAAATATTCGATGTACATTGGGAGTCCAATGAGAATGCTTCATGTATGCTCATAGTCTCACTGTCTTGGTGGATTGTGTATGATGAATGTACACAATGCCACTGGATTAGGCCACTTCGAGGCAGATGATCAGCTTGAATTTAAAAGAATAAAATTGCTGAACAGAGATACTGCAATAATGTCAGATTTTGTGATTTTTTTTCTACTTTTTAATTAAGAAGAGGAGAGGTGGAAATGGAAGGGTTTTCCCCATGAGCAGACAAGGTAGAACTTTAGTAATGGCAAAAAAGATGTTTCACCTTTAACTCACATATTCCTTGACTGTATCCCTGACACACACACAGTAGGACTTAATGTGTGAATCCGATACCTATTTGCAGAAAAGTGCTCTAAGGACAAAACTATATTTCTGTTTGCAAGTACCTGTTTTTGTAGCCCTACTTGCTGTTTGAAAGGATACCTCAGGGCACATATCAAGATCATGTGCAGAAGTGGCATCATTGTGGTTTAAATACTTCTGCCTATTAAGTGTACAGTCTGGGAGGAAAAACTAGAGATTAATTCCCTCTTCACTTTCTCCTGATTTCTGTGTCCTTGTTTTGCACATTTCCAGATTCTAAATATTTAGGGATAGTTGTGAGCTGGCAACTTCAGGTGACCATGAAAGGGCATACAGTTCAGTCCTGGGCACCCCTGGCCTTCAGGTGAATATTTCTGGGCACTTCCAGTTGTTCCTTTCCATGTAGGGATGTCACCACTAGGGGACTCTCCCTCCCGCAGCGTGACCTGATGCCTGTTCAGAAGAAAGTCCTTCCATTATATTTACTGGTGTTTGGATCTTGGTCAGTAACAAACACGGAACCCACACACTTTTTGTTCTTCATTGTTGTGGCCCATCCTCTTTGCCCATGTACATCTTCAGTTTTATTGGTCACATACTCAGATAAATACATCTGAGGGCAACTTAGAGAGTTAATGGGCATTATAAAATTAATACATAATAACAAAAATGACAGAAGGATGAAAAGGATGAAGATTTATGTAGAAAACTAGTATTTCAGGGGAAGAGAAAATTAAATATGAGTGGTTGATTGGCAACAACCTAGCCGGTTAGATTCAAGCATTATTGCCAACACATTTTGCCAAGACACCTCTATCTTGATAGAGGTCTATGAGACCTGGATTTTTCAAAGAATTACTGCAGAAATGCTTAATTTTACAAATATCAAATTAAAAAATAAGTTTGTTTTCAGTTAGATCTTTTTACATTGTCTTGTCGTATGGGCAACTAAAACACAGGAGTCATTTTTCCTCAGTGATTCGTCTACTCATGCGTAATGTGTCTTACATGTAATAATGAGTCTGACTTCATTCATTCTCATTAGCCAAACACACAATAGTAAGAAAGAAAAATAAACAAAAGATGCTTTAATGTGAATAAAAGTATACCAGCTACTAATAACAAAGACTGCCTAAGAATAAAGACACACCTGTTGTGTGTCCGATGTGCTAGGAAAGAGTGTGTTGACTCTAAGTATCATTGCTTTTTTTTTCCTAGTAGGATTAACCTGTCATGGGAGCTTCTCCAGCACCTTGGAAACCAGAATGTTGTTGTTATTGCTATTATATGTTTCTAGGAAATTACAGATAATAATTTTTTTTAAATTACTTCAGCTGTGGTAGCCTTTGCCTTTGACAGTAGAACTTTTTCCCACCTTTTTTCCAAATAAGGTGACAACTTAGAAGTATGTCTTTAAATTATTTTCATAAAATTGAAAGGAAATATAAGTAAGAAAATATTCTTGCATATGCATTTTAGAGCTACTCATGGCTGTGACGACAGCCAGAGTTTTCTAGAAAAATAACTTGTCATAGAAATAATGCAGTTGTACAGTTCACTAGTGCAGCATAATGTATAAAGCAGTGGGAAGGAGATAAGTTGAAGTAAAAAAAATAGGAAAGAACAGGTTCTTCGGGCACTGTTTTTTAACATCTCTAGCCTTTTCTTCCTGGCAAAGCAAGGAGTATGAACAGAGTAAATCTTGGTTTAGGTCACTGTATCTGCAGGTTATCTGCCCTGCTGTAGTTTTTATCTCACGCTTTCAACACTATTTTTATCTGCAATCCTTTCAGCCTTGTCTTTTCAGGCACTGAGAGCTTGGATCCAATGAGCAGATTGGATCCGCTTGTTGTTCACCTCATGTAATTCCTCATTCTTTGTAGCTGCTGTTTATTTGTTCTCTTATGAGGTGTGTGGTAAGAGTCATTTAGGGCCAAATCCTGCTCTGCTAAATTCGATAGGAATCATAATTTCTGCTTTAAATCCAAAATTTCTGCTTTAATCTCAAAAATGGGATTGAGTCCTCTGTCTCCTGCAAAAACCAGCATTGTCCCCAGATGTCCTATTTGGCAACCCAGTTTCTACTACCTTGAACACGTGTGTTCTTCTTTATGTTCAGGGTGAAGATGGTAAAGAAAATACCTTTCCTCTTACAGTAGCAATTAAAGCTCCTTATTATCCTAACAGGAAGTGGCAGGGGAAGCTACACATCTATTGACAGTATTTATGATAACCCACATGAAAGTCTAGTGCATTTAGGTTAACTTTTCCCTGGAGATGTCTGTAAGAAGTACTGGGACAAATACTGGTACCTCATGCCAATAAGGCAGAGCTGTTTTTAAAAACAGTGTGAAGAAATTGCTCCTGAGTGATTCATTAGTTTAGATGGTGTGCAGAATAATAGATGAGAAAAGGTAATGAGCCTGTGAGGTCATTTAGGATTGCTGCCTGCTCTGGTTTGTGGAGCAGTCTCCTGTAAGTAATCCTGAGAATGGATTTGCCTTCGATCCCACTTTATAGGATATAAACAGTTTATAGGTACTTTTCCCAGTAACAATGATGTTGTCTCCACTCAAAAGGTAGTAGCTCCAAATGTCCAAAAGTAGCTGTAGACAGATGAGAAGTAAGGATAGATGGAGCAGACTGGGAAGCAGTATTAATACATTCGGTTTAGAGGGCAATAGGTGTTTTGACACTCCTATGGAGCAGTGTCTCAATACATAATGTGTAATCCAAGTAACAATAGTGCTGCCTCAGAGGCAGGTTCATTGCAATACTGAGTGCAGATAGCATCTCCTGCTGTAATTGCTTTTTGAGACGGGCTTTCCTTCTGGCTCACAACTGTCGTTCATTAGTATCACGAGGGGGCACGTAAACTTGACAGAGCAGGCGTGCAGGGAAATGATGTGGTTTGGCTGGGAGTCATTGCAAAGGAGAAATACTTAATAGTCATGGGATATTGTAGTTACATATCGTGTATCATATTATTATTATTCGTTTCTCAAATAACTACATATATAGGGTTCCATATATGGGCCCGCTTGTGTGCATAAATATAAGTACGCACAAGCAGTTTAAAGGATTTATTTGATGAGTTGAGGATAACAGCACAATTCAAAAGCAGCACATTCACTGTTAAGAACTACAGATAATGCCAAGCATGTACCAGTAAAGCCTTTACGGGATTTAAGCATTGAAGTCAGTGTTTGTGCAAGATTTTAACTCCATTTCTCAGCGCAAGGCACGTTCGTGCAGTGCCTGGTATGGTCAACGTTAGAGTGATTGCGGGGATTTTACACTTCCCCTTTGCTCTGGAATGCCTGAGTGTGCAGCAAAGAGCAGTTTTTATGTGAGCGCTGTCGCTTCCCCGCCGCGGGCGCTCGGGCGGCAGCGCTGCCCCGGGCCGCTGGGGGGCGGCAGGGCGCCGGGCCGGCTCCCCGGGAGGGCGCCGCGGCTGCTGCGGCCTGACAGCCCGCGGGGCGGCCTTGGGCCGGGTGCCCCCTCGGGACTTCGGCACCACTGCCCTGGGCTTGTTCCCTGGGCAGTCCCTGCGGCTGCAGCCGCGCCCCAGGCAGCTCGTGCCTCCCTCTCTTGTGCTCTTACTCCTCCCAGTATCTTGGATCCCCTTTGGTAAGGCCACACGAGTGAGGTCATGGAGTTGGCTGTTGAGAGCACATTGTTCATCCCCTCCTGTTTCACATCAGTGCAAGGCTGCGTTCCAGGGTGCACAATGCATTTACTCCAGGGTGCACGATGCATTTACGGTGTTTAGTCACTCCCGTGGTGCGGTAATATCTGCGATGATTAACATTTTTGCCTTTGTAATTAATTTATTTGGAATGGCTAGTACTCACGCATGTGGCTGTGTAATTTTCTTCAAGGGAAATACTCATTTCCCAAAAATGTCTCCCTCCAGCCTTCCTGTCCATCAGATGCCACCAGATGTATGGTAGGGGCTAGTATGGACAATGAACTCTATAATTTCCAGATCAAAATATATCCATTTCCAGACTAGATGCTTAATTTTAAGTTTGTTTTTGAAGTAGTATTGTCGCAGATGAGTTTTTATTTAAATTGATAACTGAAATAACTTATGTTCTCTGAGAACTTCTGTATTCCTAGACACAGGTTTTTACCGCTGATTAAGGAGGCAGATTTACATGAAAGCCTTGCTCAAACATTGGTATTAAATCTCCAAGCTGTGCACGAAGTCTTGTTTTGTTGTCATCAGAATCAGTTGGGGTGTGGATTTGCTGTATTTGCATCTATACTTTCGACACTAGTGTAATGTAATTTGAAAACAAGTAACTTTGCATGTCCCTTGCACTATTCCTGCTCCTTTGCAACTGTACCTTGTTCTTTTATGTCCAGCTAAACAATTAATTCCTGTGACCTCTTGGTGTAAAAGCTGACCTTGCTACTAAATATCTTCTGCAGTTGCAGCCACATGTGTGTAGCTTGCTCAGGCTGCACCTCAGTGTGGTAGAACATTCATATTCATTATTAGTTGCCTCCATCTGTATTGAACATAGGCAGAATCACTATGCATCAAGGAAAGAGGAAAATGTGATAAACTTGTTGAACATGTTGCATGAATATCTATTAGCTGAATTCACAATTTGTTGTTCTCCTTTGCATAGAAAATGTGTAGTGGACACCTCCTTGTCAGAGCGTCAGTGATCTTCCTCTTGAAAATCAAAGCAATCTTGTTATTGCTTCTACTTAAATGAGTGAATAAATATCTCAAAAATTCCTTTATTTAGAGTGTTATTTAGTCTTATTTGATTACTGGATCAACTAATCTTACTTTCAATTAATTTTAGAATGTGTATGAATTGCATATTCTTGCAAGGGAAAAAGATGCACTTCCTTAAGGAAGAGAATAATGCAAGAATATGAGTCATCCACTTAACCTGGTCACATAATCTCATTTGTTAAACTGTAGAATGTTGATGTCACTAAAACTTTTGTGTGGTTGCTGTGAATGTATCATGTCTTGCTGACTTTGTAAAAGTCATTATATGTAGAGATACACTGTAAATACTTTAATGAACAATAGGGAGAGTTCCTAATGATGGTCCTGTAATATCTAAAATGGCTTAAAATATTTTTTTTCCTTTTTAGCAAACTTCTGAAGAGAAAGAAGTCTGTAAAAGGGCTGCAGGGAGTGACTGGAGAATGGTTTGAAGAAATAAAAAGAAGAAAATTTCAGAATTACATTGATGTCAATAGAATGTTAAAACCACCTTTAGAGCATCAGCTAAGGAAGAGCAAAAACACCAGTGAGTTGCATTTGTCCATTTCCTAATCACCAAACCAATGTCTTACAGCATGTCAGTGTAGTAGTTAAGGAGTTTCTGAAATTGCACAGATCTTCTTCTCATATCATAATTTTACCAAAGATATAGTTTTAAAATGGGTATGTTTCTTTGAGCAGATTCTGTTAAAAACAGAGTTGGGATTCACAACAGAAAATCCCTGATATTGTTATGCCATCCTTAGAGTCATAGTATGGCCCAGGTTGGAAGGATATCAGATGATCTTCAGGTCCAACTTTTCATAGGAAAGGGAACCTGGATGAGATTATTTAGCACCATTTGCAGTCACATCTTGTAAACCTCCAGTGATGGGGACTCTACCATGTCTCTCAGGAGGCTGTTTCAGTGTTTAATTGTCCTCACTGTAAAAAAAATCTTTATTAATCAAAATGAAATTACTATAATTATAGTAAATACAGTGGTAGTTTCCCAATCAAAGCAGTGATGTTTGCACTGTACAAAAAGGTTGTGGTTTAACCCTAGCTGGCAGCTAAGCACTACACACTCACTCCCCCACAGTGGGAGGGGATGAGAATTGGAAGGGTAAAAGTGGATTAAGACAGTCGATAGATAAAGCAAAAGCCACGCACACAAGCAAAGCAAAGCAAGGAATTAATTCACCACTCCCTATCGTCAGGCAGGTGTTCAGCCATCTCCAGGGCTCCCTCACATGTAACAGTGACTTGAGGAGACAAATGCCATCACTGTGAACGTCCCCCCCTTCCTTCTTCTTCCCCTAGACTTTAGATGCTGAGTATGATGCCAAATGGTATGGGATATCCATCAGGTCAGCTGGGGCCAGCTGTCCCAGCTGTATCCCCTCCTGCCTTCTTGTACATCCCCAATCCACTCACTGATGGGCTGGTGTGAAAAGCAGAAAAGGCCTTGGCTCTGTGTAAGTCCTGTGCAGCAGTAAGGAAAACATCCCTGAATTATCACCACTGTTCTCAGCACAAATCCAGAGCATAGCCCCATATTGGCTACCATGGAAATAATTAAAGCAGCCAAACCCAGCACATTCTTTACTCCTTATTCCATACCATTTACATCACTCTCAGGTCCCTCAGGTATATCCTCATTAACCACCCCACTGCCTCACCTTGCCTCTGCTCTAGCTTAGACTTACCCATATACTGCAGTCTCTCAGGGGTATACCTGCTCCAAACAGAGCCACAGTCTCTCCAGGGAGAGACTTGCTGCAGAATGGACTTATCCACAGCCCCAGTCCATCTGAGGTGCACCTTCTCCAGCACGGCCTTCTCCATGGTCCACAATGGAGGAGGACAATTTTCCTTCAGAAATGCAGCCACTCCAACATGTCTTTAACCATGGCTGCAGTCCCTGCAGGGGAATACTTGCTCTGTCGTGGTCTTATCCATGGCCACACACTTTGAGGTTGTCCAGCATGACCACATGCACAGCCACAGATGCTTCAAGGCATATATTCTATGGACTTACTCTTGGCCACAATCCCTTCAGAGGCACACTGTAACCATGGCACGTAACCATTCCACCAAGGAGCACGAGGCTCTAATATACAGCCTGGCAAGTAAGCCCCATGGCAAGCACAGGAGCTTGACAATTAATAGCTGAACAGCAAGAACAGTGATAAATTCAGTCTAGCACATTCCAGTGAAACCTGCCGTTATCTCAAACACTTTGAGCCCCACATTGGGCATCCTAAGGGACTCTTGTGGTTTAACCCCAGCCATCAACTAAGCACCACTCAGCAGCTCATTCACTTGACCCCCATCAGGATTGGCAGAAGACTAAAAGGGAGAGAACTTGTGGGTTGAGATAAAGACAGTTTAATAGGTAAAGGAAAAGCCTTGCACATGAGGAAGTAAGCCAAAGAATTAAGTTACCACTTCCTGTGCCCAGGCAGGTGTTCAGCTGTGCCCAGGAAGGCTGGACTCCATCACACACAATGTGCTTGGGAAGACAACCACTCTGCTATCACTCTGAATGTCGTCCCTTCCTTCTTCTCCTCTCAGCTTTATATGCTGAGCACGGTGCCACATGGTCTGGAATGTCTCTTGGGTCAGCTGGGGTCAGCTGTCCCAGCCATTTCCCCTCCCAACACCTTGTGCACACTGACCCTACCTGCCTGTAGGGTGGGGTGAGAGGCAGGAAAGGCCTTAACTGTGTAAGTGCTGCTCAGCAGTAACTAAAACATCCCGGTGTTACCAACACTGCTTCTAGCACAAATCCAGAATACAGCCATGTAAGCTACTATGGAAAAAAATTAACTATACAAGCCAAAACCAGCACAAAAACATTTGGTTTTACCTAGTTTTCTTAAAAAACTAAAAGCATCTAAATGACTTTTGGAATAAGTAGATGGGTTTGGATGAGAAAGGTTTGAATATACCAGTGGAAAACTTCTGGTAACACTGGGCTAAAGGCATGCCAATGCTTATTATCAGGGTGAGTGTCAAAGCTGTCAAAGCCTGAAAAGTTGGCCTGACCAGGAAGCAATTTCTTGAGATCTCATTTTACAGGTTCTGATGCCCATCCAAAATGAACATGCACAAGACACTTGGTGTCTCTTTAAAATCATGGTATTCTGCACTGTCTTTCATCTTCCATCCAGATAGTTTTCATGCATAATATATGCTTTTATTCCCTTCACACTTCTGCATGTTTTCATTGAGCTCTTCCTATTTGTGCTTCATTGCAACTGGAAGCAGAGTCATGTATTTCAAAAGAAAAGTGAAACCTTAAACATTTCCCTGATACTACAGACCTACACAGAACAGATGTCAGTCTTTCCTGACCTTTCTTCTCCAACATCCCCTCTTGTCCACAGCTGCCTACTATTTTTCTCTTTCAGAGATGGTCTAATTGATGTGTTAGCTAATTAAACTCTGTGTAATTGTTTTCTGGTATTTAACTTTGGAAGCTCCTGTTTCTATTTCAGATCTGAAGAAGGGACTGTGTGCCTCAGAGGCTTGTCTGATATTTCCAGCTGTATAAGTTGGCTAAATGAAAGGTACTACTTCTGCCTGCAAGCCTTGCTGTGTCTACATACCTAGACCATCCTGGCTACGGCAGAGTGCCATTAGGACTCTCCTGATGTCACCTGCATTGTCAAGTCAATACCACCAAGAGGTTAGGCCCTGAAAGGGATAAAGAATAAGACATTTTGCAATACACAGTGATTGTCACTGGAGGGAGAGCCATGTATTACACACAGGATTTAAATCATTAATTAAATCATTAAATCAATTCATGAAGTGAATTATTCACTTCATTTTGGATGACATCCCAAATGCTGCCCCTTGCTGTTGTTAGAAATGACACTTTGCTCTAATTTCCAGGTTTGCTTTCTCCTACAGTCATCGGATAAGCCATTTTCAGGCTGTTGTGTTGTTTCAGGCATGTGTTGTTTTAAATGGAAAAGAAAATGTAATTCCTTATTTCTGAATGAAGTCTTGTTTCTTCATATCCTCCAGTTCCCCGTGGTGTGTAGCAGTTGGACCCTGAAGTTTCTTTCCCTGATTTATGAGTGATACTCATCCTCACCTTCACACCAAATGCCAGCTGCTTTTACAGGCAGACTGAGTTTATGTTCCATTTGAAGAAAGAAAGTCATAACCTTCCCAAAGAAATCATTCACAAGATCTTGCATTGAGAATACAGTTCTGATATGCAGTTTCTAGCAAAAAAGAAACGGTACTCCAGTGGCCACATGAATCCCATTGTAAGGAATTCTATGATACAGAGGATATGTTACTCTGAGTTAGTGTTACAGTCTATTAAGTCATTGTATACTCTGGGTTGTCACACTTATATTTCTTATAAACATGAAAAGAAAGTGAGTAATGATTGTGGGTGCCTCAATTTTCAAATGTTTGATATGCCTGTATTTTAAAGTTATGATTTTCAAGTGATTAAGTGCTGATTACTTTCTGCAAATTGGCCTCACATATTTCACGTGCATCACCCAAAACTGATAATACCTTTTGAAACGTTAGACCTGTTTATCTCTCTGTCTTCTAGTTAGTCATTATAAACCAGCATGTCACATAGTCTGTCCAAAAATATCAAAACTGGATTTTCCTGACATAAAAGGTAAGCAAAAGAAAATTGTTTATGAAGACATGACATTTATGTATATTTTAATACTATATTTATTAAGAACTTGAAATAAATCTGCTTTTTATCATGTTTTTAGATCATAAAGAAGTAAAAATGTCATCCCGGACAAATCCTCAAGCACAAAAGAGCACCTCAGCTTCCTTTCTGGGGTTCAGATCACCTTTTGCTTGGCTTTCCTCCTTTAGGAAATCAAGGAAAACCCAGACTCAGAAGCAACCACGGTGAGCTGTAATCATAACATACATTATTTCCGCCTTTAAAAAAGTCTGATTGTTCTGTGTTTTGTTTAGAAAACTTTGTTAAATTATTTTTCAGTCTCTTGCTTTTCACCTCATTGGGAAGATTGGGATTTTAGTTGGTCATGTAATGAGAGATTTTCTGTATTGTGTCAGAAGAAAGATAACTAAGTCACAACTAATAGGTAGAGTCTCTTGGCTAAATCTATTTTGCTCAGGTTTTGCATAAAGACTTAAAGTATATAAAAGACTGTAGATTTAGGAGCAGCTGCATCCTATTTAATTCCTTCTCAAGAGGACATGGTGTAAGGTGCATGGGGATCTGGTGCCCTATGGCTGCTATACAATAGGAAAGCATAGCTTTCCCCAGTCACGGCAGAGAGCACCGGCCCCAGGCAGCTCTGCTGCATCAGTTCCCACCATTTCTAGCCCAGAGGCAGCTTAAAGGCAGCCCTGCAGCTTTAGCTCCAGCCAGGCAAACCGGACGGCTCTCAGCGCTTTTGGCTTCTGTGCTTTGTCGGTGCTTTGGTTTCAGCTCGATCTGAACCAAACATGGTCTCATATGCAGCTCTGGAGCTGCTGTTTGAAGAGCATCCTTCTCCTTTGCCATTCCCAGGGTTAAAGCTGCTGTTCAGAGGGAATGGCATGGGGGGAAGCTACAGCTGGGCTGGTTAGGCTGCCTGTTCTCTCTTAACTTTTGTCCTGTGTGGCCCTATGTCAGCAACAGGTGAATGAAGCCTCACTATTCTTGTGTGCATCTTAGGGTAATGCTTGGGACTGGCAATCACAGGTAGAGCTGCACTGTGGAGTGCTGTGAAATCTAAGTATAATAGATGCTAATGCTATATATATAGCAAGATCTTTGGTACAAAAAGCTGATTTTCACTCAGTGAGTCTCAGATTGGTATTCTGGTCTGTGCCTGGGGCTCCCTACTGGCACAATGGAAAGACAAGGAACAGCTGTAATAAACCATGAGAGGGAATGTAAGCCTCTAAAGAAATTATGATTAGTCTGATATGTAGGTTTTGTAATAGAGCAGCTTGCTATTGTGGAGTGTTTGTATCAAAGCAGGAGATTTACAGAGAGGTTTGAGTAGAGGCTGTAAGGTTAGCTTTGTGGATGTTTACTGGGAACAATTCTCTTGCATAACAACACAGAAAAAGAATATGCAGTGTTAACACTGCTCCATACCTGTCATCTTCTCCTTCCTCTTTCTTGTGACCTCATAATCCCCCTCATCCTGGAACACAGAAATGTTGGACCACAGTCTTCCCTGAAGAATAAAGGGACACTTGTGTAACTGAGAATCAGATTTCAAGGGTGCTTTATCCTGGTGAACAGTGAAGGTAGCCAACGCACACATGAAGGTCTAGGCTTTGCTGTATGATCTAAGCACTGAAATTATTTCTTTATTTAAGAAGGCAAAAAAAGCAAACCGTGCCTACTCACTACATCAGCTTTTTTCCTGTGTGTTTATCTGGCTTTTCCATGGAAAATCTATTGTATCTCAGGCTCAGATGCCTTTGATTTCTGACCGAGCATAACTTGAAAAATAAACAAGTCAATCCTGACGTGTAACTGAGCTGATTGCTACATTTTCTAGTCACGCCTCTCTGTTGAAAACTTCCCCCACCCTCTTCTAGGTGTTGCCGTGGCATGTGGTTTGCTTTATGCATAGGCAAAGCAGTGAAATAATCTGCCTCTTACCAGGTAGAGTTATTTTGGAGAGCTAGTGAAACACTATAGGACACGGCACTGTAAATCCTGTAAGTAAGCCTAACTGGCAGAAGCTTTTCAATGGCTAAACATTAATGGCTGGTTAGAGGGTCCTTTAAGTTCTGGAGAGAGAGTTTCATCAGCTACGGTGGTGTTTCACTGCGAGAATAAATTATGGATGCTGCAGGAAGGAGTGTGCTTACATGGAGATACAGAAGATGCTAATAAAAGGTTTGTAACTGTAGTCTGAAGGCAGTGAAATGTTTGATCACTTTTGATACAAAGGTGTCAGTGTTCTAGAATTCATCCTTATTATTTTCTAATATGTAAGTGTGATTCATCCTGGGCAAAAATGCTGTTTAATTGTGTTTTCAGCATATGTGAGTTACACATTTGATTTTTAGTTGGCTTCTTATGTAGTACTGATAAGAATGGTATTGAAGAAAATGGATTATTCTGACGTTAGACAGCTTGGAGGTAGCTTGGGGAAGACAGGTGCTTTGCCACTGTGGAAATACTAATTCACAGCAGATTTCAGTTCATGGATTTTTATTATTGTTACCAGTAGTGATAGTCATCTTTTACTTTCAATCTTACATCTGATTGTCATTAAAAAGATACATATGTATGTAAGTGGAAAAGTATAAAATACAATTTCTTGTTTTCCATACTGAGTAGTATTTTCCAGATGGCAAATATTTCTGAACTTGAACATCAACTTAGTTACACATTTGATTATGAATAATAGTTTCTGTTATGAATAATATTTACAAGTATGTTGTATGCATTGTGTGCAAAATAATGGAAACATTGCTCAGTATCATTAACCAAAAAAGAAAATGAATTACTGTTTCCTAAAATTAAGCAATATTTCTTGGAAAGTAAGAAAATCTTTTGAAATGCTGGAAAACTTAAAAATGTTTGTAGAAAATAATGAGGTGGTGTGGGAAATTGAGAGATTGGCATAGGGAAAAAATTTAAATAACCTTGTTTGTATAAGTTAGCAGGGGGAAAAATAAAGCAGAATGCAATGACCAGTTATTTCTGAGAGAACAGTGACAGTAAAGACACAGATGAATTTAGAATAGTGCCCGAGGTGCAAATGAAAATTTAAATTTTGCCTAGACTATCAGAAGACATTTCTAACTGACATTCCTAACTAACATGTCTCCTTCACGTCGGTTCATTGCAAGGAGCAATTAATACAACATGAAGTGGGGAGAGCTTTGCGCTCTTGAGCTTTGCCAGAGTGGCTTTGCACAGTAAAGCTGAAGAAGAAAACTTCTAACAAAGCTTTTGCATTTTTGTTATGCATATAAGTAAAACAAAGGTAACTTGCCAAGCCACAGGATTTTACTGAACTTAATTTTCATGAAATCATTGTAAAAGCTCTGAAATGTACATTTTGTTCTTAATTTGTTTTAAAAGCATTAAAACATATTCAGCTTTATTTAAGTTTACAGGAAGAGCTACACACATTTCTGAGTTCTGGTTCTGTAAACTTCATTCAAATGGAGAGGTAATCCACTGATTTAATGGCTGTTTTTATTCAGAGCTACAAGGAAAAATTAGGAATTTCAGAATCAGACTGTCTAGCCAAATCCTAAGCCCGCTGAAGTCAACAGGCTTGTTTGGTTTCAGTTGGACCCCATGTCAGAGAGGAATCCTGGTTTTACAGTTCACAATTACAGAAGCAAAAACAAATTGCACCTTTCAACTGTTCTTCCCTGCCTGCAAGCACATTGCAAACAAATGACAAAGCACTTCAGGAGGAAAGGCTGGGCCACAAAGAACTTGCCAACAAGCCGGTTTATACTTGCTGTTGAAGCACAATAAAGTAGTCTACCTGAGCACAGGGAGCTTTTAAGAGCCTAAGAACAAGGTCATTCAAAAACACTTTGAGACAAACAGGACTGAGCAGAACCATCTTTCCCTTCTTCATTTTCTCTCAAGAATTAACTTCCTGGGAAAAAACAGTTTCTGAGACAAGGAAGAACTGGAAATAAGCACAGGCTGAACAACATTTCCTTCAGGGCTTTTGAAGGGACAGGGTTTGCTTAGTTGTAAAACAAAGATCTGCCGACTTGAATAGACTCAATGAAGTCAAGTCCTATTCTTGTTTCTTTAGTTTATTTTGTATTTGTCTGCAAGTCACTCTGTTGAACAGAGTACTTTTTATGTTCAGGACTTCTCAGCTTGTTCTAACCACTGCATTACTCATGGACACTCGAGCCAGTTCTCTGCCAAGCCCTTGCAGTCTTAAATAGCTGAGAAAAGCAGATGAGCCTTCTACCATGTCTTAAAAATTGGTAAATAAAGGCTGTTTTGGGTGAGTAGCAGCAAGTTCCAAAGTTCACACCAAAACCAATCTGCTGACTGTCTCTCCTCCCTTTCAGGAACAGAGCACAGCCCTGCATCTGAGCAGGGTGAAATGGGAGAGAAAAACAATAGAATTGCAGATGCAAACCACTCAGAGATTTACAAGTATATAACTGAGGCTATGAGTAGTACTTACTAAATTATTGTTGTTTGGGAAAAGAACGAATACCATCTTACCACAATGCTGAATTGAAAAAACTACTTTATGGCTGTTGCAGACACAGAGATGTCAGTAGGTTGAGTTCATTTTTGGCTGTGCAGTTACGAAATTTGCAGGCTATGTAGGCCAAACTGAACGGTACATTTTCCTAGCACTCTATTTTTGCAGGATTTTGGCAGGGGGCAGTTAAGGATGAATTCTTCATAGAGCAAATTTTGTTCAGATGCTTCTCAATAGTTGTTAAAATGAGAAGCTGCTGGATAGTCACTACCTGATGAAATTTTATCAAGTTCCTTTTCAAAGCCAACATTTAAATCCCTCTGCCTACAGATATGACAGTTCTGCTAGCCCATCCTCAAAACCGGAAGAAATGGCAACGGTAAGTAGCTTATCAATTTATGGTCTGCAATGCTTAAATACAGATTTTTCAAAAACTAGTCCCCTTGGTTTAGGCTGTTGCTTTAACACCTGTTTAAATAGTATTCTTGCAGTTCTTGCTTTAAATGCTGAGTAAAACGTCTGTGTTTTGAACTTGTTGCATGCAGTAGAATGAGCTTGCCTGTTAGTTAGAAAAGTCAAGGCTTTCCTAGCTAGGCCCTAAGCCTAGCTCTGCCAGATTTCAGTTCTCTCATAATGGCAGAATAATTGCACGGATCTTTTCCTAGGTCAAGATCCTCACATATCTTGGCAACTGTAACCAACCTATAAATAGATCAAAACTCGCACCAAACAATAATCTAGTGTATTTACTTTGTTTCATTTTATTTGTACAAGGATGAATAAGAGTAGCTGGCTTGGGCAAGCAGTAGGCTAGAACCTCTTCTGCAACATTTCCATGCACAGGGTTACCATGTAAATGTAAATTTTGAAGTAGGATTTTTTTTTTTTTATGTATATTCCATTTTATAAGAACAAGCTCATTTTAAGGATAAAAGAACAGATTTATTTCTGATGTAATTTAAGTGCATGCTGTTGAAATAACAGATTTTCTTCCAATGATTATATTTTCTATTTTAATTACTTTATTACCCTGTATTACTAACATGTTTTTCCTCATTTTCAATTGGGTGGTAGAACCACAGAGGGGACTAAGAAGGTATACAGTGTATATCAAAGGCACAGAGGATGTAAACTGGCCACCTCCCTTCTCTCATATTTCAAAAACAAAGGGATCATCTATATTAATATATGACTGGGCAAAGACCTTATCAGAGAATCCTGCCTGTTATATAAACATATTATATAAAGCTGTATTATAGTTTCACGAGTAAAATACTATTAATATGGTGAAAAACAAAGTAGTAGGGTGGATTTTTTTTAAAAAAAGGAGGAAGAGTTTCAGCTAAAATAATTCAGCAGTTAAACAGTTGTCTGCACTTCTACCATCTGAGACTGTGAACTGAGAGAAATATGGGTGGGATAGAACCTCTCCAGTTTAACACAGATGGGGAATAGGATGACATTCTCCCCTCTTTTACCACTAAGTGCTATCTTGCAATAAGAAAATGGACTGTAGTGTTCAATTATTAAATCTCTGTTGGGAGATCAGTGTGGGAATTTTAAAATACACTGGTCAAGGAAGAAGTGATTGGGGAAAACTAAATTGAGAGATACAGTGCAATAAGGGATACAGTGCAATAAGGAATACAGTGCAATAAGGATGCAATTGGATAAAATAAGTAAACTATGCCCTTACCCAAAACATGCTACAGTGTGAGGACAAGATGAGTAATTCTCCTTATTATACGTGCAGAAATCTATGAAATGCATGCAATTTTACAACCCTCAGTTGTGTATTTTAATAATACGTTATTTAATGGACTGACAGAGTTTGCTCACCTCTGGGACTTGTGACACAATTTGTGACGTGACATGTGAAATGTGATTTGAACCCATATGTAGAACTGAAACCAGGTTACCTTACAATTTTTAACAGGCTGAAATGTGTAATTCCCCAATGTCAACTGAAACAAGTGGTCATTCCTTTGATACAAACCAAAATGAAACAATGGAGAAAAGTACACTGGAATGGAATGAACAGCTAGAGAAGGAGATTTTCAGTGGTAAGTGTGTGTCCTTACTTTGTTCTGATGATATTGTTACCAGAAGCGACTGTGGTTTGAGAGAATTTTCTGCAAAAGTACAGGCTTTGTAGACATGGCTCATTTCTAGCAGAGTGGCTACTTTTTGTTCTCTTCGTCTGACCGCAGAATGTCTACTCCAACATTGACTTCAAGAGATGTCACTGATCACTCTTAGAATGCATTTCATCTCATACTGATACAGTTCAGAAGAATCACATGTAACTCTGTACAGTTCTCTCTGCTGTTTCTGTCAGGAGCCCATACTGCACCCTTTAGATGCAGACATATGGTTCTGTGAGAATTCTATCCCAGTTTCCTGCATGCATAATTTTGATAATGATGAATTGCTGGGCCTGGTTTTATAAACTGTAAAGCCACAGAAACAAGATGCATTATGGCATTCAGTTAGCTTTCTGGGAGCCTTTATAGCCCCAGTCAAGAGTTGCAGGTTCTTTTTTAGCTTGGCTCATGTCCTCCCAATGGAAGACTCAGAAACAACACATCTTTTTTCTTGTTCTAAGCTGAGTTTCTCAGAAATCTTCTATTTTGTGTGCTGAATTGAAACTTAGAAAAATGGAGAATTTTAGTATCTTTGGATCACATTTTATTTCAACTATACATACTGATCAATGCTTTCTTAATGCTTTTGTACTGTTAGCACAGATCTGTAGTGACTGATCAGTCAGTCTTACATATTTAAGTGGATCAGGAAATTCTGTAACAAAACAGTCATATCCATTGCATATTATGTGTGGTAAAAATACCAGAAGAATACAATTAGCAAAGGCATAATTTGCTTTGACAATAAAAATAGTTTTAGTACGTTGCTGTCAGCCATCTGACTGAATATCTTGGTTCATTGGGCTATATCGTGTTTATCATGAGGTTGCTTATATATATGTATATAAATATATATTTGTTGCTAGATTGAATCACAGGTTCCTAACTATTTAATTACCCTTTCTTGTCCAGAAAATGCCATATTCAGTGCTCATTTAAGTGTAATAGACTACAATTCAGAAGAAAACTTCTTTTGTGAATGAAACAAACAGTGGACATGCCAGACTTCTGAATATACTTGTTTGATGGTTTGCAGGATTTTGTTTTCTTACAGTTAAACCATAACTGTGCTTTGTGAACACACAGAAAGGTCTATGTTTGCCTACTGAATTCTTTTCAGGGATTTTCTTTGCTTGCAAACTATATTTGGAAGGTTTACACACACACAGAGAGAGACATATACAATGTGTGAGTGAGAACTCAGACTTCAAATAGTTTTGTTCTTATTTTAAATAGCATGAAGACTATTTACATAAAGAGCAGTCATTGAGGAGAGCATTTTTTTTCTTGTAGTCATAATGGGTGACTGCTGACAGGTCCTATGGAGGAAGAATGTGTGGTTTGGGAAGGGTTTTGAATGCTGAGAAGTTGACTCCTTTTAAAGCCAGTTCTGATTATTAATGTAGTACATAAAAGTTTTTAACATAAATAGTCAGAAGATTATTAAAGACAACAAAACCAAGTTTGTTTTTTTTTTCCCCTGTGCAGTTCTAAGTGATCTGGATGACCAGCTGGCCCAGGAACAAACCCAAGACCCTTTGGACAGAACAGTTTCTATTACCAGTGCATCAAATGTCCAAAGTAGTAGTGCATTCCCTACTTCAAAGAGGCAGACTGCTAGTAGGGGGCAACAGAGAAATGACTGGAGTGACACGCCTAGCACATTTTTCCCAGATGGACTGAGAACACTAAGGGCCAAAGATGAACACAAGATTTTCATCAGACCAAGGAAGTTACACAGTGCATATATAAACTGGCACCAAACAGCCTTTCAAGAAGATTGCAGTTATGGTGATGCCATTGATGGAAATCCTCGTCTGCACCGTAGGAGGCTGTCTTCAGTTTCTTTCGGACGGTCTTCAGAAGGGAGCTTATATCCCCCTTCCGTAACACAGAACAGTGGATTTCGGCACAAGAGTTGTATGAACAGGGATACAGCTGGCAGAAGTTACTCTGTGTGTTCCCTTCGGAGATGTCCATCATCAGTATCTTCTGATCAGCTATCAGCATCTAGTTTACAGCATCCATTGGCAAGGGAGAGCAAGAATGGTTTTGTACCAAGGTTTGGTCGACAGAACCCAAAGAGAATTCCTCTGTCTTCCATTGTATGGAACAACACACCAGACTCTTCTGAACAAACTCCAGAAAAAATGTTTAGAACTCAGTCACTGATGGAGTTTCATGCTACAGACCATGGTAGATATCCCAGCTCTTTACAAGAAACTAAGAAATACCCAAGTTACCACTCAAAACACCACTATAGAAGATCTATTTCAAGCAGTAATTGCTTTAGTAGAGTTAGTTGCCCTGACAAAGATGATTCTCTGTTGCCCTTTGATAACTGGGAAAACTATCCTTTGTACAAATCAGAAAATAATCTCTCTAGATCATACTATAGAGATACCTCTGGCAAGTTGTATGCAAACCAAAACAAATCTTCTTATGGAAGAAAAGACAGCTATTCTTCTTGGGCTGATATTCCTCAGTGCTACAGTGATGAAGTGTTTGTTTCCCCGGATGCCAGCTTTGAAGTGTTTATGGCTAATTTACATGACCAGCAGTGGGCACATACAAAGAATGCCAAATTTGGTTCACAGCGCCTGCAGAACGATTTTCACATATATTCTTCAGAAAATACAGGTACCAAAAGGATGACAAGAACTCCAAACAGAACTTTTTCAGAATTCACTGAGGGCTGTCAGCCTTGGCTAAGTTCTAACTCTTCTGTTTCTTCATCTAGTATTAGAACTGATGAGTCAGTCTTTCCCAATTCAAAGGACCAACCAAAACCTACAGGACTGAACAGGAATTCAGTCGTCGTTACCCAAAGAAGTACTAAGGCAGACTTTGCACACCTGGAAAAGGCAGAATGTATGAAACAGCCAGATGAAGACATGCTCTTACAGTCAGTTCCTCATCAAGCAGATACAAGCTACACCAACGCACAGAGTTTTCCCTCTAACAGCCCTGCTTCTGCCATGTGGCAAAGAGATGTGTCTCTCTTTAACACAATGACATCAAAGAGACAGACTGCCAGAGGAGATACTGCAAAAATTTATACATCAAATGGTGATAAAAGAAATTTGGAAATGAAGGAAAATGATTGCCCACTCAACAGTGTGTTCAGTCAGCCTCCCTGTATTTTGCCAGCTGATGAGAGCAGGAAGGAACCTTTTCTTCCAAGTCAGAAAGAATGGGAACATTATGCAGCACAAAGAGAGAGCATCAAACAGGGTAACTGGAGTGCAGAAGGCCTTAACAAAGCTACTCCAAAGAGACAGTCCTCACTACTGAATGTTACTTCTGCTCTATCCACTGAAAAATTAGCAAACTGTCAAGGCATGTTGTCCTGTCCTCCTGAGTGCTCATCTAGTTTCTCAAAAAACTCTCCACATGCACTTTCTCATAAAGACAATTCCAAATGCTTAGGAACACTAATTAGCTCTTCAGTAAATTGCACAGTTCCTGAACGTCAAGCAGAAGAGGGAAGAACAGCTCAAGTGAGCACAGCAGGTGTTAGCAAAGAGATTTCACAGAAAACACTGCAAAATGCAAGCACTTTAGTTACTAAGGACTGTAATAGACAATTCACTACTAGTTCTCCACAAAATGGAAATTCTGGAAATATTTATGTGCATAGCATTGATGGAGACCCCAATACCTCTGAAAATAGTTTAAGTTATTTTTGCCTTGAAAAAGGAACTGGAAAAATGAGCAGTACTTCACCTTGTGTCAGAAGGTTTCACAAGCAAGACAGCTCGCCAAGACATAACAGTAGCTGCAGTATTACTGGCTCCCCTGGCAGAAACAGCTCCAAATCTTCTGACCCCCTTGTTATTTATTACACTTTGCCTAGAAAATCAGCTAGCATTGCTGGTAGTATTATGTCAGATACACCCATCTCTTTACCTAGAGAAAGTAGAACAACATACGATTGTTTAAGGTCTGAAACTCTGCATAGAGCTGAGACCTTTTATTCTAATCAAAGAGATGTGTCTTGTTCAGACCCCAAATGTTCCTTTTTAACACCATTAAATGCTGCTACAGGTAACAAAGATTACCCCAGTCCTTTAACCAAAAGTATTAATGATTCAGTAAGTAGTAGTACATCAGTTGATGTGACAGACAGATGTAAACATCTAAGTAGAAGAGAATCCTCTGTGTTTTCAGATTATAAGGAGGGGGAAAATTTTTTGCAGAAATATAAAACCACAAGCACATTTACAGTTTGTGTTGATGAAGATCATGTCAAGTATCATGAATTAGTTTCAATTTATTACACACTACCACGGAGGCATTCAAGAACATTTTGTAGCCTCTTTAGAGATAATTCAGAGGATGCAGATTTACCTTTTCCCAAAGAAAATGCTCAGTCACCAAGACTACAAAACAAGAAAAATGAAGATCATGTGAGTTTAGCAAATGTTTTTTTCCCTACTACTCCAGAAAAAGAGATGCCTTCATATTCTTCTGACCAAGTATCTTCAGTTCTGGTCACACCTCAGAATTTAAGAACTGCTGTAGATAGCGAAGAAGAGAATTCTCTCTTATCCCCTAGCTCTGAGAAGTCAGTGAGTGTGGTAACTAACAAGAAAGATAATTCAGCATATCTTTCATTAGCAGAAAACGTGCCTTCTGATGTGGTAACAAAAGAAATTTCTTTTGGTGGCCCACAGTCCACTGCAACAGTGGCTAAGTCAGGTAAGGCCATTTCTGATGCTTCAAGCAGCCAAAAGGCAGAAATACATCTGAAAGAAAAGATGGAAATTTTACAAAGAGCCACACCACTAATGCCCACTTTATCCACCCCTCCCAAGCCAGGCAGACATTTAGAGAATCCTTTATATTCTACTTCAACAAATAAGAACATTATACAGAAGGGAAGCTCTGAAAGTTGCTCTCAGCCCCCAAAAGTGAACAACAAGAAAAATCTGAACAGTTTACTCCTCCACTCTGGAGAGAAGAGTTCTCTTGGAAGGAGTGGTAACACAGAGCATGCTGATGTGCACCTTACTCCCGTGGAAGACGTGTACAAGGCTAGTACCCAAGTTAAACAGAGAGTAAATTTCCTACATCGAACCACCCCTCTGTGTAATAATAAATTTAGTGGACTGCAATTAAGGGCTGACAGTTCAAGAAAAAAAGAAAATGGTTTAAACTTTTGCAGCAAAGTGCTTCCAGAGTCTCAGAGCAAAACATCTGAGGTAAGCACAGCTTCCAATGCTGATCCATTATTTCAGCTAGACAAAGTGGCTAGCACAGATACAGATGAAGTAGAGAATTCAAAAATTAAAAAAGAGCAAATCTCACAGAGTTCTCATATGGGCAAAGTTTACAGCAGTTTTCAGGAATCAGAGAGGCATAGTGAAGGCAACCTGAACATTAAAGTTCCCAGGGCTACACAAGGTAAGAAGATAACACAGAGTGCAGAAGATGAGAACAAGCTTCTCTCCGACTGCACAAGAGACAAAGTCAAAGATATAGAAAAAAGGAAAAACAGACCTTCAATTAAAAATAAATTGGCAGCTGTTTACAAAACAAGTCGTAAATTTTCAAGTAAAAATTTACCCCCCAAACCACACATAAGTAACATTTTTTCACAGAATGATGGAAGTGCCACTTCTTCAGAGGTCAACATGTCCCTTGACTCATTGATTTCAATGGATTCCCACCAGCCATTCCTGGAGTTGGACAATGAAAATCAGAATCACAGTCTGAACTCTGATAAGAATATGCCAAGACCAAGAGCAGCTGAGAATAAGAAGATTGAAAATCAGAATGATCCTTCTTTGCTTATTAACACCAAAAGGAGGACTTTTACAAGTTCATACACCCAGAAGGAAGCCATCAGTCCTCAAAAAACTGCAGTGAAAGTGGAAAATAGGCCAAGACTCACAACCCTATTTCCAGATAAAGCAGTAACCATGAGAAATAAGAATTCCCAAATACTTGACCTCGGGTTAGAAAGCAAAAGCCAGCTCATCACTCCCAGTGCTACTACCTCATACCCAGTGGACGAAGAGAAAGGAAGAGCTAGCAGTCATGCCTGTGCTCCTCCCTTGCCACTTTTAACTGACAAAAACTCAAACACCTATGTAAATAATTGCTTGCAGGCAGACACATGTCCAGAGCAAAACTTGACTTCCCAGACAGTGTTTGGTCAGCGTCAAAATACCTCTCAGCCTACTGGCATGGAAAACGCTAACCTCAATAGCTATCAGTTGCGCAAGAGCCACGCGAAAAGTCAGCGTGAGCGTCACCTCTCTGAGGGCATTTGTGCTCGGGATTCCCTTGAGACCTCTGCCTCAGGAAGCAATATTCTACCCAAAGATGGCATACATGGGAAGAGGTTTAAATCTTACTCAGAGCTGTTGTCTTGTGACGAGAATGAAAACTGGGCGTCAGACGATGAAAAATGTTACAGCACCAGAAATTTGATGTATCCATCTGTGGAATTTGGTATATTTGGCAAAGAGCAACAACTGGCTTTCCTGGAAAATATTAAGAGGTCACTTACAGAAGGGCGATTATGGAGACCGTGTCTTCTTAATAACCCTGGCACTTTCAGAGATACAGAGAACTCTTCTATAAACAGGGCTGAGCTTCTGAGCTCAAGTTCCGCTGGGAGCAAAATGTCATCGGCTGCTTCGTCCCCCCGAGAGCTGACTGATACCTTCGTGGAAGACCCAGCTGCTTATTCGGACTCAGACAGTGATACCACCACTGATGATGAATATTACCTAGATGAGATAGATAAAGAATCAGAGCTATGAAGGGACCGTGGTACTAAGAGGGCATGATAGCATGGTAGTTTCTGGGCAGGCAAAAACATGTCAAATACATTGAGCCCGTTCTTGTGCTGCTATAAATTGGTACAGCTTCCTTAGTTTCAAGGGAGTTAGTATGTTACATTAGCTGAGCATTTGACTTTCGTATTAAATGTGTGGCTTCACCATTCCTGTTTCTCTTAGCAGGGGAAAACAAAGTTAAAAAATCCCTTCCCCAAATAATAGAAGGTAAACAGCTGTGGAGTTTTGGACATTTAAGTCCAGAGATGGCTTTCCTCTGAGTCAGCAAGCAGTAGTTAGGTTCCTGCCAGCTAAACAGTGCTGGAATGGATGAATTCTAGCTTGAGCTGCTTTTTCTTACAGAACTTAACAGAAAACCAAGAAATTACTTTGCTGATAATTTGCTGTTTCTCTAATCTTTCTCATTATCAAGCATAACGCTAATCCATCCCACTGAACAAATATCCTCACAAAATGAAACCTCTTAAATTTTTGCAGCGTATTCTGTATGAATGTTCTTTTTCTGCATTCCTAGGAAGCGTAGCAGCAATGTCCCTGGTGGCATTTTCTGCTGTGCTGTTGAGGCAGATTGCACACCAGGACTTTTCAGCATTGCGAGAGCAGTGAGCAATGTGAGTTCAGAAGTACTTCTAGTGTAGGAGAAAAAGCTCAACACTGGGTTCAGCACTTAAAAACTGACCAAAAGAAAGACAGCTGAGCATGGAAATCTGCTTTCCAGACATGGAAGATTCATAACTGGCACAGCTTTGGTTACAGTTGACATGATTGGCCAGATTTCTGCCTTTGACTTAGAAAGAGCTTAATTTGGATTAATAGTCAGACACTTTTAATAATTCAAAATACAAAAAGATTTAGCCTGTTGATTTCCTATATTAACCTCATAGGTTGAATCTTAAGTTGTCTTAGTAGTGGGAAGATAACAAAAACAATTTGTGAGGTCCCAAAGTTCTGCAGCTGCCTCTGCAGCCTCTTCTGCCTCTGCCTCTGCCTCTGCTTGGCTGGTCTCAGGATGAGGCACCTGCTGCCACTGGGCTCCTCCTGGGGCAGCCTGAGAGGGCACTTGGCTGGGGCACCACTGCTCCATACAGACTGGTAGCTTTTTACATGCAAAGGAAATAAAACCAGTAAGAAAGGCTCTTCGCCCTTTGCTAAATTACCGTCCCTTTTTGGTATTTTTTAACAGTTCCTGCTGTGATCACAGTACTCTTTATCCTCCAAACTGAATAGCTGTAAACATGTTCCATTGGCTCTTCTTCTTCTATTCACACAAATAATGTAGTATTATTACTCAGTAGGCAAAACTTGTCCCTGGCCATTAAATTTCTAAATAAGTTTTCTCTTTTTATGAAAAATTGAAAGTGGCTCACTGAGCCAGAAAATATATTTTAAAATAATTATACATTTTCTTCTACTTTATTTCTAATTTCACATTTGGTCTGAAATGATGGTCCATATTTTTTATATGCTTTTTAATCCAATACAATTTCTGTAGGACATAATTATATTTTTCTAACTGGAAGGACAGTATACCAGTATTTTAAAATAATATATTTTACACAAAACAAGCAATGCTTGTATCACTGACTACTCCACAAGAAACTAAAAGATGAAAATATTACAGTAGGTAAGAGGTATCCTTATTTTTTCATACTGTAAGCTTCGTTAAAGAAGTGGGTCTGTAGTTCAAATCTGTACTGATATATAAGTATTATTACTTTATGCTGGGGTAATTTGTCTTTTGTTGTACATAGAAGGACTAACATAACTGTATATTTATAGTCAGAATTGATGTCTGTGACATGCCTGTTTCACAAGGATGTAAGAATATGCTGACATAGGCAATGCTGTAAGGAAATGACTACTGTATAATTGCAGTCTTGTAAAATGTAGTATTCTAAGGAGAAAATATGTTTTTCCGTAAATGTTTCTATTCTCTATGTACAGGATTCTGTAGAGTAAGACAATAAAACCAGCTGAGTATCTGTGTGGAATTTCTGCTGTTGTACATTTCTGCAAAATACATTAATCCAAAAATTTGGAATACCAGCCTACATAAGGTAAAGAATAATAAAAGAAATGTTTACAAAGGAAGTAAATGGTCATACAGTTTGTATTGACTAGAGGTGGATGGTTTAGAACATTTTTATTTGTAAATATTTTCTACCCATTCAACACTAGTTAGATTAAGTTCTCACCTTGCAGGCATAAATTTTTTTGATTTGCTATGTTGTGTATGACAGGAAATCAGGTGGCTTGATTTAATGATTCAATGTAAGCAAGTAAAAACTGCTTTTGATTGTAAATCAGTTGTGGAAGACTGCAGCCTTTTGAGGATCTGTAAACTAAAATTTACACTGAATAATAGTGTTCTAACAGTCAATTGCATGAAAACATAGGGAGAAGTACCTTTTGAATAGCAATCAGTTCCATTCATTTTAGCAAAGCCAAATTTTGACACTTCCACTCTTCCAAGATTTTCTTTGGCAAAAATATATTCTATAAATATTGATAATTTATAGGATTTTCATATTTAAAACTATTTGTTTGAAATAATATCTGCATTCACATGAAAAAATGTATTGTCCTGTATTTGCTTTTCACTTGCTGTGAATGCAATAGTCTATTAAAAAAAAAAATCCAGCATCTTAATATGGTTGCCAATATCATCAGGGTGCTGATGGCCAACAAGCCATGGATTGGGTGGGGCAGCCAGTCTTGGTCCATTCTGCAGCTGTGCAGCTGCAGCCAGTGGTCACACCATCTGCTGGGCTCAGGCCTGCCTCCTGCACAGGAAGGATGTGCTGCCTTCTCCTGTCCTGCCAGCTGAGGAGTGTCCAGCACACAGAGTTTCCTATCACTGGTAGAATCTTTACAGTAGACATATTAAGCCCTTAGAGTCGTATGCCTACAACTTGCCTTGAGGTGCCAATACTCCATGTAGGGGCCAAGGGTTAGTGTTTGATGAGTACTTTTACAAGGTGATGAGCTCCACGTGAAAATCCCTTCAGCTGCAATTAGGACTGAGTGAAACGTGGCTGCCACGTGCCATGTAATAGTGTGTGAGACTCATCACGGTCTTTCAGCCTTAATTACTACAGCCAGTATTTGTGGTACCTGAGCTCAGTGACACAGTCCCTCAGCCTGGCTTCAGAAGGAAACATGGCTTATGAGCTAAGGTGGTTTTTTTCTCTAGACCTCTATCCACCCAGTAGGTCATGCATATACCCAGATGATCTTTGAGAATTCTATCATCTTGATGATGTTTAAAAGAAGGGACAGAAATCTCATGGTTTCATCAAAGGATAACTCAGGGTGGGTGTGACCTCAGAAGGTCTCTGGTCCAGCCTCCTGCTCACAGCAGATTGGCTTTGAGGTCAGGGTTGGCCATCCAGTTGAGGCTTGAAAATCTCTGAAGACTGGACAGCCTCTCTGGACAACCTGTGCCTCAGTCTGTAACATGGACATGTTACAGGGTGACCATCTCTTCTTTCAAGTCATGACGGTTCTCTTTCATCCTTCTGCCCTGCATCATCTCATCATCTTCCTGGGGGCTTCTGTAAGGTCCACCCCCTCACTGAAGGTATCTCTTAACAGGCTTAACAAGTCCAGCTGCCCCCAGCCTCTCCTCATAGGGCCAGGGCTCCAGCTCTGCCATCTCAGTGGCTTCTCCTGGAACTGATCCAGTTTATTGATGTCTCGTACTGTGGAGCACAAGGCTGGATGCAGGATCTAGATGTGGTCTAACAAGTACTGAGTGGAGGTGGATAATGACTCCCCTCGACCTCTGGCTCTGCCCCTGTTCATACAGCCCAGGCTGCTGTTGGCCATTGTTACTGCCAGGGTTCATTGATGGCCCATGTTCCTCTCCCTGACCACCAGGACTCCCAGGGCCATTCTCTCAGAGCTGGTCCCAGCAGCTGGTCCAAGCCCATACCAGAACAGAGGTGGCTCCTTCCCAGGCACAGGGGCCCAAGAGCACCATCAGGCCCTGATCCTCCCACCTCCTCAGGGCTCCCCCCGCTCTCCCTGCCCATTTCAGCCCAGCCTGGAAGCCACCACTGATGGCATCGGTCACTGGTCTCCATCTCTCCAATGCCCTCCCTGGCCAGCCCTCCCTGTTGAGTCTGGCCCTATCTGCAGGCTGATATCCTCAGGACGGGCAGCTATCCTAGAGTGGTGTCTGACCCTGGTTTCCCTCACAGGGACTGATCCTGATCTGCAGATTGATGTCCCTGCCTGACCTCAGCCCTGCCCTGTACCCTGCAACACTACACAAGTTTCCTCTCACCTGTCGGGAGTATCACACATGGTATGTTGGTGGAGATCTGTGGCTATCTGAAGTGAGGGAATTGAGGAGACTAAAGACAAAACCAAAGAGAGGAAACCAGACTTGGTAATTCCTCCTTCAAGGAACCTGTTTTTCATGGTCTGTATGCACAGAGACTTGAAGTTCATGTTATTCAAAACCAGGTAGAATTCATTTGTGCTCTCATTGCTTTGCATGTGAAAATCCAGGCTTGGCACAGAAGCTTGATTTAATTCTCCTACAGCCTTGTAAGCCTTCCCATCCACTCATACCTTGAAATACTTCCTAGTAGCAGCAAATGGTAAAAATGATGAAACAACCTTCGAAGAGAAATCATTTGAGTTTTACCCTCTTTACTTGTATCCCAGCATTCTAAATCCATGGAATTACTTTGTTGTAACAGTTTCTAGAGGATTCTGTTATCCCCTTTTCCCCATCATTAAGCATCACAGCATTGATGAGGGCCACCAGCAGCATCTCACCCACAGGCCTCAGGGGTACCTGGCCATGGGAACATGTCCTCTCCGGGACAGGGAGCTGAGCCCAGGGACAGGGAACAATGTGTCAGTGCGTCCCAACAGGGTCCCCGCTCTGTCCTTCGCTTTAAATACAGTTGCTATGGGAAACCTTTAAAACAGTGAAAAATTTTAAATTATGTCAGGGTTTTGGGTTTTTTTTTCCCTTTTACAGCAATCCCTGTACATCAGCTGACACAAGGCAGTAACAATAAACTACAGAGAAAGACAATTTTTTCCTCTTTAAATTCCAGGCTAGCTCTTCAGTTGCCGGCTGAGTTATATCCTAAGCCACAGGTAACGTGTTATGCGGGGAGAGATGGGACACAACCCCCGATTGATCATCTGCTCTTCAGCGAGTCCCGCACAGCGCCCACGGTCAGGGAAGAAAAACGTCTCGGGACAGGCAAGCGCAGACCAGCTGGTCCCACTCCTCGCTCTCACAGCGGCTGTGCTGTGTTTTCCGCGGCTCTCGGGAAGGGCACGACTCCGAGCCCGCTCCCGTGCCTGAGCGCTGCGGGCAGGGCACGCCTCGCCCCGCCGCCGGCGCGGTCCGGGCTGCGCTGGGCTGGGGCAGCCTCTCAGCTCTCGAACGCCCTGGGGACAGCGCGGGACGGCTCAGAGGAGGAGGAGAAAGAGGAAAGGCGGTGCCGGGTTCAGCCGCCCGGGGCCAGCCCGGCCCTCCCCGCGCCTCCCTCCGGCTCTCCCTGGCCCCGGTCCCGGCCCCGTCGGGCCGCCCCGCGGGGCGGGGAGCGGG
>VZRF01000320.1:229022-364785 GCA_013396875.1 Vireo altiloquus | reverse complement strand
TGGAAAGTCGCGCTGCGTCATCACTGATCAGCTGAGCACATTTACTCTGGGTTGGGCTCAGTAACTTTGTAATTTCTGTTGGTTCTTTTGTTCCAGGATGAAACCCACCTCATATGCAGAGACCTGCAGCCTGGACACCTACACATAAATATCTGCATTCCACTCTTGCGTTTGGGGGCAGTGAAGTTGAATGAGATGAACGTGACCCAAGGCTGAGACAAAAAACTGTGAGGAAAAAAAAGCTTGCTCAAGTCACATCAAACTGGAGCATGTCTCCTTTTTTGAGGGGATGTGCAGGACCCCAAAACAATATGATTTGCTTCATAATGGCATAACTAATATGTATAGCTAACTAAAACCACCCATTCCCTATATAGTTGAATCCTCTTATTTTTAAATGAGGTCAATTTTGATATGAAAAAGCCATTTCGAAATAAAAAATGCAAAAGATTCCTTTTGAAAGTGTTGAAATGAAATGTGCCATTTTGAAAGTTTCATTCCTGTTTTTTTTCAAATGAAATGTCAAATAAATGCAAATCAAATTTACACAGTTTCTATCGTGAAAACAACACATTTTATCAAATCTATTATTCACCTATATTTTCAGGATAGATCCATGTCTGATGTGTGAGCAGGCAACTTATATAACTAGCACAGTGTGATTTCAGTTGTAAGAGGAAGATGACAACTCATTCCCTGTGACTCTCTGCATTGTAAAAGAATGACTGAAAATTCAGCTCCCATGGTATTTATGTTAAAAAGGTTGGCTATATAATGATTTTTACTGAATAGATTATGAAAGGAAAATAATTTCAATTTCTAAGGAAATAATTTTGATTTCTAAGGTTTTTGGCTGTGTTTTTGCTTGAATTGAAAACCAAAACAAACTGAACCTGGCATACAAGATGAAGATAACGTCAAGTTCTCTTACTTCATGTATTTAACTTCAGATTATATTTTAAGCTGCTGCTTAAATGATCCTTCCATAATAATTATCTAAGTACTTATAAGGCTATCTTCTATGTGGATGTTTGGGAATGATAAATGTTTTTGAAAAAACTCTAAAATGTTATGTAATCCATCTGTTTTGGTCATTTGATTTGGGTACATAACCTCTCTATTGAAGTCTTCTCTTTTCCATATTTGCTGTTTAGGGACTGAAACACTTAAGTTAGGAGATCTGCCTCATCATAAGCCTAGTATTTAAAACTCAACATAGGAGCCAAGATCATTGAGCTGGATTCTGTTCTAATTGTCTAATGGCATCGTTCCCAGACTGGTGAGGGTCAGGGATAGAAGGATTATGGACACCTACAGGAGGGAAACAAACTGGCATGAAGTTTCTGCTGATGAGCACATCACTTCTTAAGTGTGGACTAAAACTTCAGCAGGCAGGGACCTGTGCAGGAATTAGGTTCTTATTTTTGGCAGTGATTCCTTAAATTATGACACCATAAGGCTGAGGTTTTGTGTCCCTCCTTCAAAAGCATCCTGACAGCCAAATAGGTCAGACTATCTGGGCAGTGACACTGCAAGACTGGAGACTCAGATGGAGTGAATCCACAGCTCCTTCTCAGGGAGCTGGTCTCACTCTGCGTACAGAGAGTGTCTCTGATGCACATGCTCACAGTACCCATGGCCTCCAGCATCCTTAAGACACCATGGATTTCTGGAGTGAGTTTCCTATATGACTTTGGACAAGTCACGCTTTAGTTTCCTCATCTGTAGGCTGGGGATTATATTGCTGGAGTGAATGGAGGCTAAAATCACTGATGTTTGTAATTTGTGTTGATATTCTCTGAGGGGAGGCAGGCACAATAGAAGTGCAAATAAATTGTTGTGACTGTTTAGTATTTCAGTAAATGGAAAAACTCTTCAAAGCAGAGTTCAGAGCAAGTACAATAGAGTGGAAAATTACATGTGCAGAGATAAGAAAGACGACTGAAAGACGTGAGGAAGTAATTTCATTTCAGTCATTCTAGTAATCAATGAGATGTGTACATTTATTTGCCAGTGTGGATTATAATATTAGCAATGAGTCTTTCAAGAAAAACAGTATTGCATTCGGGCAGGCAAGGCAAATTTGAAACAGGTCCAAGTTTGGTCACAAAAGTTTCCACTTCCCTTTCCATGCCTGTAATTTGTAATCAGGAAACAGAGCTACATATTTCTCTGGGAAGGGACAGCTGAGCAGACTCCTGACTTTAAGATGGACCCACACCTTTCTCATGAGTTTGGTTACAGTGGGACCAGGCATATGGCAGCTTGGAGAAATAAGGGATGCTTCGAGTTGGGTGCAGATGGACATGCTGTGCTGAGACCATCTCTATGTGTGTGGGTGGAGGGCTCCATGGATCATGGAGCTTGTCATGACCATCTCAGGTCTACCCACCTCGAGGTGGGCAAACACAAGCTTTGTAGACACCGGAGGGGTGAGCATAAGTCTGTTGAGTGTGAAGAGGGAGACAGCTTCTGCTTGGGCCGTGACGTTGAAAGTCTTTGCCCTTTGGTGAGGAGGGACTGGTCTGGTTACAGTGCAGGAGGGAGGTTCAGGGAGCGAATGATGAGAACCAATTCCTCGTGGGCAGGTTACTCACATTTGCTGCTACCATCATTATTCCTCTCCTTAAGAGAGTATGTATTTTTAACAGAGCTGAGCAGGGTGTCTGTAAGGGCAGCTTGAATATAGAAGCCTCCATCTACATAGCACGGGCTGTGACTGTGGAAATGGCCATTTGTCAGCTTATGGGAAATGAATTATTTTTCAGCCTGGCTCTTAGAAGAAAGGTTATCCCCACATCAGCATTGTCCCTGTAATGCTTTGCACTGTTGGGCACATCAGCAAACATATCAGGGAAGAATGAATGTCTATTACTCCTATGGGTATGGTTCCTCAAACTCAGCATTGACACATACCAATGAACTAAAGTCCTTGTCCTGTTCTTACTTATGCTACATCATTTTTGTCCCTGAGCAAGCCTCCTAAATTCCTAGATTGTCATTCTTGCAATTCTAGTGAGGAGTTACTCCCCTTACAGAGAGAGATGGCACTGAACCAGACCCCAGATAGGAGTGTAAGCAAACAGGACCTTAGAGCTTGCAATTGGGTCTATATATCTGGCAAGCTCCCCTTCCTCAGTTCCAGTGCTCCTGACCTTTGATCTGGAAGAAGTATTGGTTAGAAGCAATAACTGAAAACTGAAGTCTCTCCTATATAAAAGACATAAGAAAATATTCTCATCTGGGGTAGGTTATAACAGCTCTAGGGCAGTGGGAAGATGAGGGTGCACAGCAGGTCACGATATGCACTAATTTTTAACACCTATGTATCACAAATGACAGGAGAGAGAGAAACCTTGAGTGAAGAAAAGATGTGAAGAGGTAAAGAATGGAAAGAATAAAGTGAATCCTAAAAGGCTATGAGCCCTAAAAGGCTCATACCTGAAAGCTATATGAAATGGTAGAGAAGGTTAGCTGTGCTGAAGAATGAGGACAGAAGTAAGCTGAGCTGTGATAATACAGTATTAGGTTATTTAAATAATCTGTTTAATTCTTTTTAATTTGTGGGATCTTTTTCTTGGAAACTGGGGTCCTTTTGACACTAAAGGAGTGCTAGCCGTCCTTAAAAAGCTGACCCTGCCACAAAAGGGACTGCTAAGAAAAATTGAAAACAGCCTGTTAACAATAGATGCTTCAGTTATAGTGTGGAAGTGTTGGAAAAGCATGTCTCAGGACTTCCAGAGAGCTGCTGCATAGAGCTGAAAAGCGATTAAGGCTGGCAAATCACTGTATAGTTTTGCACTGCCAGTCTTGAGACTGCCTCAGTAATGGTGTGACTTACTCAATTCAATATAGCCTTGAAAAGGGACCTCTTGAGCTCAGAAATGCTGTTGTGTAGACCACTCATTTGCCTTGAGGGGATTGTCACAACATTTCCATGGCAATTGCTCTTGTAAGCTGAGAAACGTTTAGGAGGCTGCCATAATATAGAAGCTGGATAGTATGTCCTGACTTGTGTGCATGTATGTGTGTGAGAGAGAATGACTCTCTGATGGAAATTCTACCCATCTGACCTACCAACGAAGCTGAGCTGGCTGAGGGGCTTCTCCCTGTGCTGTAAAGATCTGGTTTTAGACCACTTGCTCAGCTTTGAGTGGGTACATTTGCAGAAATCTGGATTGTTTTGTGAATTATTTGTCAGCAGAAAAAGTGATCAAAATGCATGAGATAATGTATTCATAATGGGTAATTTGACTATTTTAGAAGGAATTATGCTTTTGAAGCCATCCATGTAAGCTTAATGCAGACAAAATGGAGCTCTTAGTGCCACCCCTAAAGCCCTCTTCCTTTCATCTGCCACTGGGCATCAGACTTTTCTCGCCTGGATCCTTTCTCCAAGTCCCAATATACAGGTCATGTTAAAACCTTTCTGCTTCTTCCTGCAAAACAATAGTGGTCCTTTCCCCTCCTCCCTGCCACTATTTCCCACCCACACCCTACTCACCTCTCACTTCACAAACCATCATTGTGTTTAGACATCTCAGGATGATTTCTGAAAATTTAATGTAAAATAGGCACTGGATTGAAATTTTAGGTCACATTTTCAGGAGGACCTTAGCCATGGTCCCAGTCTGCAGCTGTGCACATCGAATAGTAGTGTTTCTGGAATGTTGTAGGACAGGGCTTCTGCCCACCAACTGAACTGAGCTGGAATCACCAACAGTTTGTGGCTGCAGAGAGGTGAAGCAACATGGATATGGAGACATCCTGAATATACCATCCAGGTCCTTGGAGCAGGCTCCTGCAGCAGTACAAAAGGAGTCTGGTCTAGTGTGTGGCTGCACTTCAGCTACAAAGGCAGGGAAAAGAATGAAGTCTTATCTGGTGGTGCTATCTGTTTCTATGGTGCTTTCTATTGTGTGTCCAATATACTTGTCACCTTATTGCTGCTACTGCCATGTGCAAAGGCTGTTGTCACCTGGCTGTGGTTTGTGGCACCAAATCCCTTTCCTCTTGATCTGATGACCAGCTGTACGTTTAGCAAGGAAAAAATAGCTAGGGTGTTTGGCTGTCTTTGAGAAATTGCTTTGCTATTGTTTTCTTACCTCTATGCTTGGTGCTTCTTTCCACTTCACCGTGCAAAAATGTTATCACGGCCCACCTGGCCAACTTCAGAATGACTTAATTGAAAATGTGTGAAAAACCCCTATTCTATCAGTGTTTTTCTTTCTGGTGATAGATGATGCTGAGAAGAGAAATAAATAGGCAAAGGGCTGTGCCAACTGGGAAAGGAATGAGCTGTTTTACATGTCAGCAGGACACAGGACAAGGAGCCACAGTCTTCAGTTACAGCAAGCGAACAGTATGATCAAGACTTAGAAAGATTTTCTAACTGGAAGGACAGACAAACACCAAAGAGAATAACTGGGGATAAAAGCATCTTTAAGGCTGGACAAATATCCGTGAAGAATAACACAAACTTGGTTGTTTGTGCTGTGCTGCTGGTTGTAGTCTGAACGGCCTCTTGTCATGCCAGTGGTCCTGTTCTTGTCCTGTTTGTGAGTCCCTGTCATGTCTGGCAGCTCAGCAATGTTTTTCCTTTTTCTGACTTACATCAATTCCAGAATTAGATTTAATGCTAATTGCCATTTACTGTCTTATATATGTTCACAAGACATCTTAGTTTGCTTTTTTCATCTGTTTATACCTCTCAAGGATCTAAACAGTAGTTTAGATCTAGCAATCTCTGACTAGTTATGATGCTTTTTACAGTGACCTACCTCAGTGTTCTGTATTTCTAACCTTGAGTCTGTCCCAGCTGGCTTTACATGCAATTTCCCAAGGCTTTTTAGGGTATTTCAGAACTGACTTAAGCAATCAGATATGTCATGTAGAGCTCCAATTGTTAACAGCACATTGACAATTGAAAGGTATTTCACCTCTCCTTGATGACTGCAAAGGAAATTCTTCAGAAAGGGAGTCCTTAAGTATTTGTAAAACTCTTTAGGAAAACAGTGTGTTCCTATTATTTAACCAGTCACTGTCAGATGACCTGATATCCCACATCAGGGAGCAGCATAGAATTTCTGCTTTCTCTGTTGGCATTTGCAGAAGCTCATCAAAGGCAGTTCATTTCTGCTTTCTCTGCTGTGATCAGAAAACCTTCTCATATTGAATATCGCAGTCCAACCAGGCTGGATTTACATGATGTTCCAGGGTGCATTGACTTTTCACTCTGACTTCCAAACCACCTCCTGAGTCAACGTCTGATTTATTTTCTGTAAGTGGCTTGGACACAGTCCTCTGGTTGCACCCTGAACTTCACTGTAGCATACAGAGGATATTCATTTAAAATGTCTTTTTATCTTTCTGACTGAAACACGCCATCCAACAAATCTGTTTCTCAAAAGAGTTGCAAGGATTTGTTATTATCTTGTTCTTTTTATATTCTTGGTGGGGTCCTCAGTCACGGTGACCACTGCAAGAACAATTTTGCATGCTTTCTACTTTGAAAAGCATGTCCATCTTTTGCATGTGTGTCTGTCTGTGTATGAATGCATGTGTATATTTATTTCCTACTGGAATCAAGACAGTATAAGGAATGAAAATCTTACATGACAAGCTCTCAGTTGCAGTAATGAACACAGAATACAAAATCAAATTAAAACCCTGTATGCTAGAAGATAGCATTAGGAACAAATTGACATTTATTGAACAACAGATGGTGATTAAAAGAATAAAACCTTGATTGTCTTGCTAAAAGATCTGTATAAGGAATGTCTAACATTTCAAATAAAACACTCAAGGCATCAATGAAATCAGGAAGCTCAGTCTAAAGGGGGTTTTTATGTATGTTCTCATCAGAAGTGCAGTTAATATCTCCCCTTCAAAAGTATCATATTTTTAGCTAGGTAGTTTTCTGGAAATGAATGTTCTGCAGGAGAAGATACAGACAGTAAGTGAGAGAGAGAGACAGCATGTGTGTTAAACCATATTAAATGAGAGGTGAACTGAATATTTTCTTTCCCTTCTACTCTGTTCTTTCAGCGCAGTCCAGCTTTCCTTATAAAAGGATGCAGTGTGCAGTCCTGTCCTTTGGAGTGGGAACCCCATGGCAGTGGGGTGGTGCCTTTGTCAATCACACTGGAGTGAATGGGGGGACAGAGGCAAACTCTCCAAAATTATTTGTTAGCCTGTTCTGCCCTTTTTCTCTTGCACCATGCAATTAAGTGCTGCTCTCCAAGGGGTGCCTGTGAGCCACCTAATAAACGTGTTTAATCAGTAGCTTTGTGTCACAGATCCCAGAGGTTTGTATCCTGCCTGTCAAGGAATACATGACAGGTGAGAAGCAGTCTATTGCCAGCAGATTAATATTCACTTTCTTGTGGAAAGTGGGAAGATGCACATTGTACCAGACAGTGGTCTTAGGCAGATGGTCCCATTTTACCTCCAACCAGTGTGTCCTGCCTGTCTGAAGGCACTCAGAGATAGTCTGCTCTGAATGCTCCTTCTGGCTAAGTCTGTTTGTCTACACAGACTGAGATATGCTGAATTTATATTTATAAGATCAGTTATGAATAGTTTTGTTTCATCTCTTTCTCTTTGTGCTAAACAATTTATCACATCTTTGTGTGTAATCACTGTAATGCTCTTAGGAGTGATATACTGATAATTAGCAATAATTGCTAGACATTCAGCTAAATTTTTTCATTGTTCTGGCTGTGCATCCTTCTCTTTGTGTGTAGTTGTCATCTGTTGATGGATGAGTTTTGTTTCATTCTTCCTATCTAAAGCTACTCTGCACACTTCAGACTTGTTATGTTTTTGCTCAGACCATTCTGCTCCTCTTGTATCAACCACACTTCTCTTTTGCCTTCAGCATTTTCACCTTTCCTTTCTCTCCTGTCTTGGCCTTGATTCTGTCTTCTCTATGTTTCACTGACTGGGCATAATGAATTTTCAGTCGTCATTCACAGATATTTGCTCTGCCAAACCAGTTTCACAGATTGCACTTGCTGTGTCTAGGAACAGCAGCCAACAGCATGGTCCAAGGGAATTGACGATACAAGATATTTCTTGTTAGAAATACCCTCTCAAGATCTTTGGAAGTCAATGACAATTAAACTCAAAGTACAGAGACAGACAGTAGGATCTTGAAAAGGATGGAGATGCCCATGGGTACAGACAAGGAGAGAAAAGCATATGCAGTAATAGTACCTTGGGACAGGCATCATGGTAAAATGTCTGGATATCTCTCTGGAGCAATTACACCTTTCTACTAACTATCAGGGTTGTCTAAATAGCTGTCTCAAAGGAGATGTTTATGTAACAGGAAGTAGAGTGTGGTGATGAACTGGAGCACAAGACACCGGGATTTTAAATTCCATGTGCCAGAATCACTCAGTTTCACTAAAATATTTATATTTTTTGGTTAACAGTATTCAGAGTTTGTTTTTTTAGCCAGAAGGTTTGGGTTTTTTAATTTTTTTCTTCTTTTTTTTTTTTTTTCCCATAACATTGTAGGCATTTTAACATCTAATTGCAAATTAGAATGTAACTTTGAGGGTAGGAAAAGCTGGTATAAAGATGCGGTACTTTAACACCAGAAGAGGACTCCAATGAAAAATCTGAATACAGATTAGAAGTATACTGACCTTGATTAAAAGGGTGTCAAAGATGTCAGAAAGAAAATTGTTAATTTATTTAATTTTAATTAAAAAGTGAAGGAAATTGTAATAGTACCTATACAGAAAGCAAGAAACAAATACTGAAATTTGGAATAGTGTGATGAGAAAAATGTGAGCTGCAAGTGCTGGTGAATGGAACATCTGAAAAGTCTGGGCACTGAATGCTCTGGGTCTGCCTCAGAAGGTGCAGCATGGCCAGTGAAAGATGGAGAAAGGCAGAGAGGATGAAATTCTTGCAATGCTCCATGGGAAATTGAGGATTCTCTGGTTTTGGAGGTGTTCAGATATCAAGCCCATAGAAAATCTCGGGCCCTGAGCTAGGTCAACCCTAGCTTTAGCAGAGTGTCACATGAGATTATTTCAGAGGTGCCTTCCAGCTTCAGCTGCTCTATTATTTTGTACCTTTTTTCTCAGCTTCAATTATAGAAACATGGGTTTTTTTTCTTTAATTTGTCCATCAATAAGGGGCACAAATTATTTTCATTTCAAGTGCACAAAGGCCTCCTGCTATTATCCTGTAAAATATCATACTGAAAATATAAACTATGGAAATCTTCTTTACTGTATGGTTAATACTCATGCATTAGTTTAAAATAGTAAAAGAGGACAGTAAAAAAAGGAAAACATTTTATTTTGCTGATGTTTGCAATAGGTAATGACAATATCAGCAGTAAGAACCTATTAAGCTACTTCAAATTAGTATCTGATCTGCTTTAAAAAGACACTCATTATCAGTTAATTCATTAAGGGTATTTGTTGAGGTTTAAAGCATATGAAACAAAAATACCTCATTTGCAAGTAATTAATACAGAATTACTTAAGCAATACAGTTTCACAAATGAAATACTTATATTTGAATTTCTTTTAATCCACTTGAAAGAGATACTTAGATCTTTAATCATCAGCTAAATTAGATATGTTTTGTTAATTACCTATCAATCAATATTCCAGTTCAGCATCTGCGTTGCTTGAGAGAAGGGCACACATTTGAGACAAGAGCTTTTATTTTCATTAAAAATACTTCTTTATTTATTTTCTTTGTGCAGCTGGCATTGAGGGTATTAACCAATTCAATTGTTCAATAATTCAAGGGAGAATTACCGTGTTTATTTATTTATTTATTGCTGTGTTTTAAGTAAAAGTCCCGGAAAATCTGGTCATTTATTCCTATGCACTGAAACCTTCCCGAGTAATGCAGTTTTATTTAAAAATTTTATCATTAAGACAGCATTGCATTTGTGCTTTGATTTCCAGCCTGAAACTGAATGGTGTGGCAAACAAGGATCTACTGATTCTGCAGAGACAACTCCCTGTCCTACAAAAGCATAGTCCTGAGTCTGAGTGATCCACTAGATCCTCAGTTTGTGTAAGGTGCACTCAGCACCTGCAAAAGTCAGGTTTTATAATTCACTAGACTTTTGGCATACTTTGGAGGAGAACTGGGAAGAAGAGATCCTGGAAGGTTAAACCATTGTGTTTGGTGAGAAATTGCCTTTGCTGTGGTTTGAGCTCCAGCTCTCAGTAGCAAACCTGCTTTGTTTCCCTGTTCAGAAGAAAAAAATGGATGTTCAGATAAAAAGTGGGCCAGAATGTTACTTTAAAAATTATTCCAAATAATTCCCACCTAAGCTTTAAATATCTAGCAGTCTAAAGCCAGGGATGAGAATTATGTTAATGTCTGACTTGAAAAGCACTGAAAAGCCAGTGTTAATAATGAAATGCTGACACAACTTTATCTATAGCCCTTCTAGCAGAGCAGTTATAATATGAAAAAGTAAGGTTCAATAATATGCAAGGCAGAAATAGCAAATTATATTAGATGTGACATATTAGCCATAAGGCCTTTTCTAAACTACACTGAAAAAATTAGGACAAGGGTATGGTAGTATATTTCTCCCCAAAGCATGAGAAAGGCCTAACCCCCAGAGCATTCCCTCTGAACTTGTATTCTATTTCTAGCATGTGTTTTATTAACTTTTATTTTTGTTTTGCAGGCTAGACGAACAGCACCAACCTTAATGTCAAATTAGATAATGAAAAGCAATAGTCATCTTAAGAAAAATCATTCAAATAACTGTCATGTTGCATTATAGTTTTTGCTGCTAGCAAAAGCCTTAATTAAGTCTGCAGAATGGTTTCTTTTCTCATCTTCTGATTTCAAATACTCTGAGCTTCCAAGGCAATTTTTCTGTTAGAGCTGCATCTTTATGTTCTTACAGAAATCATCCTATCCATAGAATAGAGACATATCTAAAAAAATTAATAAATCTAGGAGGGGAGAGCTTCACACAGGGTTGTGACATTTATTGAGCTGTAGGAAAAAAAGTGAAAACTTAGCTTTGAGTGTTGCTAGATTTAATCTGGAATGATAAACACAAGCCTGATATCTGCTGCTGATATACAGTGATTAACAAATCAGAACAACAGCAGGTGACATATTATGTATGATAATCTGAAAATATCCTGTCGAACTGATCCTGTGCCCCTCATGCTGCTGTGAGGTTGCCCAAGCTGGGAGTAATCCCTGGCTGGTGCAGAACCAAGCTTACCCCAAGATAAATTTTCCTAAAGGAAAGAGCACTGGTGGATCATTGCTGCTTTGAGCAATCTCTGACTGAATCAGTAATTCCCAACAGGGAATCTAATTATGCCAGGGGCTGAAATGATGAGTACAGGCACCGGAAAGTGCAAGGAAAATTATGCTGCACCCGGGTGCTGAATCAAGCAGAGCACAGCCAGATCTGGAGGAATGGGCCTAATGAATGCATGCATAACAAATTGCAATTAATAGCACTGAAGGAGTCATTGGTGTGATAGGCACTACCTACTATAAATGCATTATTGGAATTAGTAAGTTGAATGTGTTTCTACTGCTTATGAACCTCCAACAATTCTCCATAACCTTACAAGCTAACTCTCTGACACATGTTATACTTTGATTTCTATCATGAAATGATCTCAGCATTCATGATCAATTAATGATTCTTTTAGGTTGGAACTGAAATGGAAGTGATGACTGATGATATTATGCATGAGCTGCAGACAGGCACTTAGTCCATATAACCAGACTAGAATTGTTTGTAAGTGATGTACTCAGAAATATGCTTATTGGGATGCCAAAACCCCACTGTACCAACCCCTGAGGCCTGTTGGTCCACTTCTAGTTGTCCGAAAGGCTTGCTGAAGCCCTTGGAGAGATCCTCTGGATCTGAACACAAATTTTGGTCGTGCAGGAGCCATGATCTCTTGTGTCTGGCATTTACATAATGTGTGTACAAAATGTTTCTGGGTCAGAACATTCCATTGCCACGTGTTCCTATTTACACAATGTCCTGTAAAAATGACAATGATTATGTGAGGTAGCAAGTTGCAGTGACCCAGACTCACATTTTTTTTTCCACTGAATCTCCAGACTGAGTTTTGCCTGACTTTGTTAAGTCCTGAATTCAGCTGTATCTACTGCTCATTGCACCAGTGAAACCAACAAAAGTATTGCTGTCTTAAGGCTTGACTGTGATGCCAAGAATTGTACTGTTCTTCAGGCTATTACGACAGAGTATGATATTCTAGGGTGATATTTAATATTGGCCTAAATTCCCCTTCTGCAAAACTGAAACAGTAAGATTACGTTTCCCCTCTACTTTGCCTCTTTACCTCAGTGGTAAGTGCTCTGTAACATAAGAACATAAAATTATCAGGCCCAGAAGTCCGTCCTTGTGGGATCATGCAGGGGAAATAGTGTCTTCCTGGAAATACACTGAGAATTTGACAAGAGCTTGATTACCTTAGTCCATCAAGAGGAAAACCAGCTAGAAGTGCAGAAGCTTTCCACAGAAAATGAAAATGTGGTCAAATGGAGAAGGAAAGAAGAGAAGTAAAGCAAGCAAGCAAAATACTTTTCAGAAATTTTCATGCTGTTTTTTGAACGTGGGTGCTATAAAAACTTATGTTTTGACCAGATCTACAAAGTCACAGCAGAGCTGGAAGGAAGAATGAAGGGTCAGGGCATGCCAAGCTGAAACTGGAGTAGACATCCTCTAAATGTACTCGTGCTTTCTGCGTCCAATAAATGGCTTGCTCGTAAAGACCTAGTTCTTCAGATTTATGACCTGTTTGCATGGGAAGAATAAACCAAATTTAAAACCATTGGAGACATGTGGGCATATTTTCAAATTCCTTCCTTCCTTCCTTCCTTCCTTCCTTCCTTCCCTCCCCTCCTAAATCAAACTCAAAATGATTCCCTCTACATAGATATGTTATAACAGCAAAACCAACTCTGTCACTTATCACTACATACATGTAATAAGTGTGTTGGCCACCTCCATATTTTACAGTGCTATTTAAAAACATTTGTATCTGGAATGCAGGCTCTGATTTCTAATCTGGAAATAAGAAAGTAAGGAAAAGTGTATGAGAAAGATTTATACACTGAATGGAAGAAGAAACTTTGCCAGGCAGGGTCTTGGTAGGGCTTTTTAGTTTTGATTTTTAGTTTAGTTTGTTTAAAGGTCCTGTGAAAATCCATCAGATTAAAATACATCAGAAAATCCCCAGGAACAGGCTGAAAGTGAACAAGAATTTAATCTTTCTTCATCACTGTCAACAGAAATTCTTTCCTCCTGATAAATATACGTAGATGCTGTTTCTGCTTCCTTATTGATGTTGGTGATCCCAATCCAATAGCGCAGAAGAAAGTGGAAGATTAAGATGTATTGTAAAGCAGGATTGCAAGATTATTGCAATAAAATGGAAAAAAACTGTCAGCCACATATTGCCTTAAGATGGAATTTTACAACGCTTTTGTGGTTAAGAAAGGTTAAAACACTTCCAAGAAATCTTTCTTACTGAGAGACTTTCCCTGGAGAAGACCTTGTAGTCATTTAAGTCCTTAGTGACCTGACTATAAATCTGATATCAAAAGCATAAAAATAAACTGACTCACCAAAGGCTCTTCAACTAGTGAAACTATAAGTGCTGTGAGTTCCATGAAAGAGGAAATAAGAATCTAGGTAAAAATCAGACTCTCATGTTTTCTGGGCTAATCTCAGAATTTCAATTATATTAAATTTACTAGATAGTAGGAGTTACTGAATAACAAGGTCCATGTGTTGACCAAGAAAGTCAGCTGGAATGAGATGGACAGTAACTTAAGCCAGTATCCCAAAGAGCAGACCATGGTTATTTGGAAAAATCATAATTGCTCATGAGATTTTAGCAAGACTCTAAAAGAACCTGCTCTTTGACAATTTCAGATTTAAAATAATAAAAGCTAAAGCATCATACAAAGAACGAGGGGTTGTACTAACACTCAGATTGTCACCTGAAGAGAGAGTGGGGTGCGAGCACTGCAGCAGAGGATTCTGTGCAGGGAAAGCCTGAGTTATCTGGTGAAGGCATGCGGTTGCCTTTACAGGGTCTGGAAATGTGCTGTATGTAAAAGAAAATCTCATCACCACAGAAGAACTTGAGTGGAGCCCTTTCCCAGCACAAAGGTGCTAACATTGAAACCTTACAATAACTTCGGGCTTGTCTGTGTTTTTTCACACACTCTCAGTTTGTATGGCTTGGATGATTTGTATTGTGAGAAGCACTGGACAGAGCATCACTCCCATTCTAGTACCCTTTGACACTGAGTTGAAAATATTTAAGCCTGCAGGGAGATTGGTGAATGATCCTTTTGAATATGTTTCCATCTAAATCATTAAGCACATGGGTAGTGAGGGGAAGAGTCCCTGACAATGTTGCATGGCACATGTCTTAACATTTCTTAACTACTGAGAAAAAAGTGACCACAGAAAAAGTTGGTCTAAGGGCCCAGTATGTCAAAGCATTTCCAAAATGCTTGCACTCCCTATTTACATCCCTCTATTTGCATGTGAAAGGCCTGTATTTGCAGATGTCAAGATTTCACCAAGGGTCAGACTGAGCTGAAACCCTGAGAGTCAAACATTTCAGAAGGCCTAAGAAAGCTTGTTTTCATGGCTCTGGTTTATGTCATTGTTGGAGATAAGCAAGTGAGATGATTCAGTGCAGAAATAAATTCCTCCAGGGTTGGTGTGTGCTTTGGTTTTGGTCACTTCTGTCAGACGGCATTGTCTGGTTGTCTTGCTTGGCTGCTAAGGCCTCATGCTTACACATTTTGCTCTCCTCTGAAGTGGAGCTTACAGTGGTCTTGATCAAGATGCTTCAGTTTGCCAGGGAGCTGTTCTACACAGCTGCTCTGGGGCACTTTTCAGCATGATCAGACATGTCCAGGACTGGCATGGCAGCTGAAAAATCATGCCAGGAAAGCAAAGGAAAGAATGAAAAGGATGTTCTTGGTATCATAGTGGCTACTGCACTGCTGAACTCAGCTTATACTGGCTCACCTGAGGCAGGGCAGATTTTTCCTCTTGGTATATAGTCCTCCCTGAGCAACTCAGAATGCCATGACTGGTGGACCTCCATGTCCCCATCAGTGGCTAGCCATGATCCCACTGCCTGCACGGCCACCCCTACTATCAACCCTCCACTGTGCCAGCTCCTTTGCACCCTCAGCAACTGGCTGCAGCAGGGTGGAGCTCGGAGCTACTGCAACACTGCATTTTCTTATCCAGTACTGAGACTGCCAGAATTTGTCCTCATTCCTGACACAGTAAAATTTTATTTTGTCTGGGCTGCTGTGAATCCTTGATTCTCCCCTGAGGACTGTTCTTACAGATTTCAGAATGAGAGTATTATTACATTACGATTCAGGGAGGGTTTGCCAACATAGTTATTCCTATTAGAAGAGCCTGCATCATTGCAATTTCAGAATATTGAATTTGCATTACACAAAACTATTGGTCAAGATCTTAGCTGATGTAACCCTTCTAAATTTGCTGAAAGCATTTCTAGTAGGTATGAATCTGACTATATGCATGCACATGCCTGTATATGTAGATTCAACAGAAAAGTGTTATAGAGTACATGACAGGAAAAAATCTGCTTTATATTCACTTTCATGCTTCTATGATAAAGACCACTCTGGAGAACAAGTTTGATTTTTCACACAAAGATTGGAAATTGGTCAGTTTTGCCTTTTGGTAGAATTAAACCTTTAATTATGTACTGTAAGTCTTCAAACAAAACACTACAATTACCTGCATATTCACTTTTCTGTTGAGAGTTTTTGTGTATGTATGCAGAATGGGAAAGAAAATAATGATCAGATTTAAATGAAACTAAAAGACATTTTCTCAGCTGGAGGTTAGAAAAAATGATTCCATAAATGCAGAATTTTGTGAGAAGTCCTTGATGATGTCTGGAATATCATTACATACAGCATAACATAATAATGATAAGAGGAAACAAAAACCCCAACCCCTGCTTTAAACTTAGTTCATTCAATGCATGTACATTTTTCATTTTGGCATTGTTTTTGTTCTACACAAAGTGTATTTTAAAGAGGACTTAGATGTTTAACTGCATTGAGATCATGCATTATACTCTTTGTCCTTTACAAAAGCAAGCATACCTGCCAGGAGCACATAATTTAATAAAGAAAATATCATTATAACTAGATTTTAGTGACAGCATAATCAGGAAACACAGGCGAGAGGTCAGCCAGCCAAATTGTTTTTACCAGGTATTTGAGAACTGTGGGCTGCTGTTATTTTCAGCTACACCATAATTTTATTTTATTGTGGAGAATAAATCAAAGTTTTAAAAGGAGGCTATTTTTTTTTCATATCTAAAAGATACAGATGCTGGCACGAGAATTGCTTGTTGCTGAAACTCGCTGTAAGCATATTTAGCCCAAGAGAAAATGATCAGGTTGATAGCTTAGAGGTCAAAAAAATACCCTTATGACAATCATGTTCTGTTTGGCATCAGCACAGCTTCTCCTATGCAATCCTGTCCTTGCTCCTTCATTCTCCTTTACATTATTTTCTTGTTATTGTGTCCTTTAGGGTATGGGCTTTGCAGGCTGCAGTCTCTGAATGGGTTCAGTGCTTTGCTTCCGCGGAGGCTGCTGAGAAGGGTGTCACTTGTGAAGGCAGTTTTGTGAAGAGGCAACTCACTAATAAGACCCACACTCAGCCAGCCAGCCTGCTCAGTGCAGGCCTCCGAGCAGCTATCAGAAGCTAATTGTAATGCTTATTAAAGACATCTTAGCAGGGATGTGAAAATGGCAGGCAGAGCTTTGCTATTATCTACACCAGCTCTCAGTCCTCTTACTCAGCAGCTCTGCTCTCTGGGTCTATTCAGGGACAGAGATGCTGCTTTTCTAAAAGGAGGGGAAAAAAAAAAAAAGATTCCAAACCCATAAAACTTGGCAGCTCTGAAAAACTGGGAAGGCTGATGGAGGCTCTTTGGGTTGCATTTGCATCATGTGCCCTCTTTTTTGATAGAAAGCTGTTTGCAGGACCTCTAAAAGTTGTACCTGCTTCACAGTCAGCAGGTGAGCATGACATAGGTGTTTCTGAGGATGTACAGATGTGTACAGTATCCTTTATTAGTGGAGATAATAAAGAAAATGGAGGGCCAGAAAACTACAGTTTGACTTAAGTAGCCCAGTTTAAGCTTTTGAGCATCATCTCTCATCATTTGCAACATCTCCTTCCCACCTCCTCCCACCTCCTTCAGTTTTTCCTGTGTCAACTAAGCAAGTATGGTATAGAAATCAGGAACACAATGTATGTTAAACCCGACATGCCATATCCTTAAACTCCCTGTCAGAGTGAAAATACAGTTTGAGGTTTTGCATCCTGTTATTCCTCATGCAAACTGCCACTGCAGACAAGCACTTTGCCTGTGGTAAATGCTCTTGTTCAGAGCAGATGTTTCCCTCAATTAGCATTTATTCAACTATTTAGCAAGTACATTCTATTAAAATATTTTAATTTATGCAGAAATTATGTTATTAAATTTACAAATTCTTTTTATAAGACACATCCTGTAGTTTCAAGCTAATAATTTTTGATCAGTAACAGTCATCATGGACCAGAGAGTATTCCTGTAAAAGAAATCTTGGCATTATTTTCTCCAACAGTGAGATATTCTCTCCTTTCATGTATTCCTCATAGCGTGATGATTGCATTTTTTATATTTTTCTCATAAAGATAATCAATGTTTAAGACACTTGACAGGTTTTTGAAAACATGGGGATACAGATTTTTGAAAGTTCTGCACATATGTAATAACGCTTTTGTTCTTATTCTATTAACATCCCTTCTTTCAAAGCCATGGATAGACAAGACAGTCTTTTTCTTCTTGTCTTTCCATCTGTTCAGAACATTTTCACGCGCTCTGATAATGCAGTTCTGCCCCAGTATTCCTTTTCCCCTGAATATTGACTTATGTGAACAGCTTAAGAAGCCCACATATAGGTCAGCATTATTTCTGAAAAAGTTTTCCCCTATCAATTGAAATCAGCCATAGCACAGGCTATTTGCTGTGAGACTGAGAAGCTCATGCGGTTGATACTGAAAGGCAGAGTGCTTTTGCGTCCTGGCTGTGGCAGGAATCCAGCTCAGGTTAGGAGTGACCGACAGCTGCTACCATCTACTGGCTGCTGGCGATGCTCTGTGAAGCAGCAGGGCACCGGCTGCCTTCCCGGCGCCGAGAGATGCTTCCTGCCCTGCTGCCGCTCCGCCTCTCGGGGCTGCCAGCTCACACCAGGGGCAGCATGGGCACAAGCCCCTTTGGCAGGTTTTGCTGGGGTGTAGTTTAATTTCTTAGTCTCTTGCTGTGTAACGCAATGCTCATCGTTTGCTTCAGCTGGCAACAGTGCAGTGCTCAGGTGTGCATCAGCTAATCGCTGCTGAGCTGCGATTTGGTGCAAAGCAGTCCTTGTCCACCTTGGATTTTAACATTCAGTGCCCCATCAGTTAACCTGTGTTTATCTGTACATTTGTGATGGCCTTTCTCAGTGCTGGCAAACACCCAGGCCTTTGTGGGTGAAAAACCCCAGTGTCTTTTATAAATGTTAGTCCTGAAAGACATTGAGTTAACTCTGAAGGTCCTAAAGTTCCAAGGCAGTAAGGCAGATAATGTCTTCTTGTAAATAATAAATATATTAATTTAATAATGAACAAAGATTAAAAAAGGTTTACTGACACAGCACTGTCTGTTTCAGGTATTTCAGAACATTCAGTGCAAGTTAAGTTTAAATTTTTTACTTCCTTTATGGTAATATGCACAGCTTAGCTACTTTAAAAGAATTGGTCTACTCTGGATAGTTGCATGTTTAGTCTTCATGTTTATGATTTTGGGAATAAAAATAAGTTATAAATAATAATAACAACAACACCACAATTACTGCACTAATTCCAGCTCTTCTTTTCTGCTTTTCTTAATTTCCTGGCTCTCTTAATGCTAGAGTTTAACACAATTTGGCTTTTCCTTTCACATCTCCTAGGCAGAGTCTTCCTGGTCCCCAAAGGGGAATGGCTTTGACTAGTTGCCCAGTACTTGTCAGCTACTGTTGAAAGAAAGGTTTTTAAAACAGACTAGCAAGTGCCAGTATACTGGCAGTTTATTTGCAGAATGTAATAGATTATAGATCTAACATCACCTAAAGGGAACGCATAGAGGCAACAGTGACAGAATGACAGTAGATTCTGCAGAAGCCAGAGTTCCACATAGTAATGAAACATTTAATGTTCCCAAAAGCAGTGAACTCCAGCAAGATGAAAATTAACCTCAGACTTCTTGTAAATTTAGGTCACAAGCAAGAACAACACAAAGCTTAAAAATAACTGGAGTGTTACTGTTGGTTTGATGTTATGAATGGTGATGTTTCCCTATATATACCTGACCATGGGCAGCTTGTTAGTCATGCAAAAACTCTGGTGCAGCTGTAGTGGTCTCTTGCCTCTGCTGATATTCACTGCCATAATGGAAGAACTTCTCTCTTCTTGATATCCTAGTCTCACACTGAGTATTTCCCCAAAAGGAGTGATATAGGTGCCGGAAACATGAATGCACCTCTGATACCTGCATAGGTATAAGGGAGATGCTGCTGGATTTATGGACTTGAGTGGTGTTGGAGTGGCAGCTGGAGAGGTGCCCTCAATGTCTCGTGGAGAATAAGAACGGTGCTGCACTGCTGGGTACAGCTTCCACACAGGCTGGGTAAGATGTGCACCCTGCCCAAAACCCAGGCAGAGCCAGGGCAGCTGGAGCACCATGGCCCTCTGCCAATGCTGACTGTGTAAGTACACATGTCTGTGTGTGTACAGGTGTTTTATCTGGGTCACCTGCTCCTCTTCAAAGGGAATGTTCTGCTGCTTACACTCTGGAAGGCCAGATGTGTTTCATTCCCTTCAGAGACTTTGGTAGTCCACCAGGTTAGGCTGTGAGCCATCAGGGATGGCAGCACTGCTAATGGAAGTGCTGCTTTGGTTTTTTGTTTTGTTGTAGAATTTCATGTTTCCTGACCCTAGCTGACTAGGATGAACAGATTAAGCAAGATATAAATGGTTATGGAAGAATCAGGAAAGCTAGATAATGTTGGTGTCTAAATTGTCTTTTGGAGTAATTTTCTTACTATTTACTATGTGGTCATCAGTTAAAAGCCATACTTGACCTGTCAATCTGTGTCCATTTTCAGACAAAACTGGTATCTCATTGTGTCTTTTGAAATCTATTTGGACAGAGGACTGCAACATTTTTTTTCTTTGACAAGGAACTTGTCACACTTACTCAAGTCTTTGTCATTTCAAGCAAGATTTCTGCAACATGTTCTGCTTTAAAAGGATTTATAAATATCTGCTAGAAATAGAAGTGGGCTGGTCACTAAATATCATTGCAATATTACTCCCTGCATTCTACTATCTCTTCCAGTTTGCTGCCAGGTGAAACTCAGTCAACTATGACCTTGCAAGCCCCTTGGATACAATAGCTTGAGAGACAGGTATTTTCTTGTGAAAAGTTCTGATGGAACAGAAAGTTGTAGCTGAGAACATATTTATTTGTGAGAAGGAAAATTAAGGTTTTTGGTTTTGTTTTCCTGATGGAAAATGTGGGTTTGTTTGTGTGTAAGACAGATGTTTTCCCATAGCGACAGTTTTTGTCCAGTGGAGACATCCTGCCTGTGTACAAAGGCTGGCTCAGACTGATAGTGGGAATTTGCCATGCATACAAGTGTTCAACTAAAAAAACACATTTTGGGGATATGGTTTTGTTCTCTGATATGCTTTTCTTCATCTATTAGAATAACAACAGAACTCTAGCAACCTTGAATGACTGCCAGTAAAGGCTGATTGTCACTGGACAAAGCAATTTTTCAATTCTGCGTTTCAAGGAGGGATAAACAAGAGGTGGATTACTTGATAAGAAGTGGATTTAACTTGGCGAAATTTAGAGGGAAATTTCTCAATAAAGTTGAAGGTGGAAGGACTGACAGACAAAAAGAAAGCCTGCAAATGGATAGAGGGAGTGGGGAGAAATACCTCATGGCAAAGGTGCCAAGAAAGAAGTTTGACTGTGGGAGTGGAGGTGTGATTCTGAGAAACTCTACCTGTGTGAGAGAAGAGCAATTCTGAGCAGATGAAGTTGAACAGTCAAAGATCAGGACTGTTCAGACAGGAAAATACATAGACATAGGTGTTCTTTTGTCTATAACTATCTGACAACCTTTTCCTTCAGAAAATCATGTTGATGGGAAATTTTCAAGTAGCTCTGCCTGATTAACACAGAGGAACATTGGCACCTTCTGTGCCTGTTATTATGCCCAGTCTTTTATCACTTTCGGCAGTGATGCCAGAGATGTCTGCACAGAAATATGTGAACTGGTTTCCTCCATACATCTTGACTAAGACTGATGCATTTGGAGTGGCTTTTTCTGGGACATCTCTGGCACAAATCACACACATATTATCTCACCAGTCCAGGGTATTGTGCAAAAGATGCCTGTATATAAGTATTCATTCTTTGAAGTACTGGGCTGAAAGTTGTATGCTCCTCCATTGCAGCAATACTCCGTTCAGATACCATAATGCTAAATGTCATATTAAAACATGCAAACAAACAAATTAATTATCCTTGGTTATCATAAAATTCTGCCTTTAGTTCTCCACCAGGGAAAAAAAAAAGTTCACAGAGTTCTTCCCAGAGTAAAAAATGCCCATATATTTTATTTCAAAGCATATTCCACCTTCAAAACATTAAAAAATCAACACTTTAATCAAAAATTAAACCTGGCATAAGCTTTATAGCAGTGACAGTCTTTAAAAGAGGAATATATCTGGAGGTTTTCATGACTTCATAAAACGACCTAAGTTACACATGCTGAAAGTGCTGCACATTAGATACTCTTGTCTTGGAATGTAATTGCCTTAAAGGTATAAAGGAGGCTGAGGCTAATAATTCCCCCAGCATGACTATTCTCCATTTCTGTTCCACAGAGGAAGATAGAAGGATGTGGTATCATCAAAGAAGCATGTGTTGGGAGAAGGAATAGCTAATCCTTATATAGTTGCACCCTGCATCTCAACTAAGGAATGAAAACCTTGCTAAAGGATTTCCTGAAACCCTACATACACTACATCCCTTAACCTATTAAATGCTATAATTGTTGCACTAAGATAAGAGATGCTCCAAAGTAATCCATGTTGGGTGGCCCTAGGAAACAAACTATTTATTAATATCCCAGAGTTGTGCCATGCCGTGATAAATGATGGAAATTTGGCAAACCAACTCTACTTCTGTCAGATGAGTGAAAGAGCCACTTCACTCAAGGCTGGATGACAGATAGATGTAGAGATCATTACATGAGGGAAATCTGAAGAGATGGCTTATGATTAGAATGGTGACTGAGAGAGATGACAAGAAAAAGAGAAAAGGGTAATGAGTACTTTCTCATCCACACAGTTTTACAGACATAAATAAGTCATAAGACTTTCTCTTTTACAATACATATTGCCAATATAAATTGGCTGCAAAGTTCTGTTAATTTAGATTATTAACATTTGGCACTAGTTTTGAGCATGTGCAAGTGATTTTGGGTGGTGGACTGGTTTCAAAGAATTTCTGTAATCTGTTTTACATGGACTGGTATGATTTTCCATACTTGCTTAAGTAGAACAGAAAAGCTAGGTGATGACAGGTATTTATTTTTGTGACTAGTTAAAATCTTTGGAAAATATGATCTTAGTTTTCTTAAAGCTAGTCAAAAATTTGGGTTAACAGTCTAAATATGGCAGAATAATGTGGGAGACAGAATAATGTGAGAGGTTTAATTCAGGAAACAACTTCTACTCAGCAGTATAGGGTGGTGTAGCATTTGCTCATGTTCTGAGTGGTTTGGAACTGACAACTTCAGCTGTACTAAAACAATTTTCATTTCTCCTGATCTAGCCTGGGAAGGCCCCTCCTGTTGAGCTACCCAGGGCTAGGTAATTCTCACCTGATGTGGCTAATGTCTCATTTTCATATCCTCACCGAAGAATTAAAGTGCTGCAATTTTCAGGACACAGGATGATTCCTCCAGCAGCTTGAGGGAAAGCTGTGCAGGAGACTCTGATACAAGGTGATTGAGTTGTTCAGTGAAGACATGCAACCTTGGATCTTTTGCCTGTGACAAATTGGTCAGAAGGTGGCCTTGAGCTTGGGTGTCCTGTTGATTAGATAGCCCTGAGCACCACGGTTTTGGGGAGGCACATGCTGTTGAGTGTCCTTCCTAAAACTGTTTCACATTATGAAGCAGGCATTGAGGTGGTCCTGCAAAGAACACACGGAAAAATGCTGTCAGGGGTGCTCTCTGACAGGGCTTCTTGGCAGGGAAAGGGAGCCCAGGTGGTGTCGAGGCAGGCAGGGACAGTATCCTCCCCTTGAAGTTGTGGTGCCCCAGTGAGGCCAGCAGAGTGGGGACAGGGACTGATGATTGTCCAAGAGCCCAGTGGCTTCCAGACGGGTCCTCAGTGACAGGGCAGGTCTGAGATGAAGCCAGTCTGCTCAGTGCCTCTCAGGGCCACTTGTGCACTCAGGGACCTGAGACTTGTAGCCACTCTGTAGTGTGGTAGAGCTTGTTCTGAACAAAACATGACCCTCATTAAATTGAGCTTGGTCCCTAAGAATGCCAGTTTACCAAAGATGAAAATAACTATGAATGAATTAGTGAGAGAAAACATTTAAACATAAGAATATATACCTGAAAATTGCAATTTTTTAATGAATGCTTCTGTAGGTGTTCTCCTCCTACCCCTAAAATCAAGATGCTCTGCCAGATAGAAAAAGAAGGCATCAATATATTTTAGATATTTTCAAAATGAATGAGAAATAGAGAAGTTCATAGATGCAGATATAAATTTGCCAAGGAAATAGTCAGATCAGACAAACTAAGGGATGTTTGTGAAAGGTCTAGATGTACAGCAGTAAAGAAATAAAAATAGTAATGTTACTAATTATGATCCCAAAATGTTACAATATTCAGAAATATTGGATGATAAGTTAGCATCAGAGAGTGAAAGACTATGGTTTAAACAGGAGAAGCCAGATATTAGAAATGAAGTGTTTGGTTCTCATTATGTACTACACAATCCCCAAGCAGACACATATGCTCCCTCCTCTGTATGTGAGGGAGACAAAATGCCTTGGGCTGGAATCCAAACCCATCCATCGACTGATTGAGTGGGGGAACACTGAGAAAAGAGAGATGAACGAACCCCTGCCCTTCCCCATGATCCTGCAGCAGCTCTGCAGATTTCAGGGGATTACCCTGTATGCCCTTTGCAGTGCACTGAGCTGGAATCCCTGCAGCTGCAAAAACGTTATTCTTGTGTTGGGAGAAAAAAACCAAAATCCCACAGTCAAAAGAGGCAATATCTCTGCCAGTTTTCTGCATAATAATGTAGTGGCTGAAGCACTCACTTTAGAGAAAAGGTTTTTTTCAGGGTTCTCCTTAGCACAACGGAATCCTACTCACACCTTCAATCATTCTGAAGAGTGTAAACTCAGCTGTCGAGTGATGAATTGCCTCCAATAATGTTTGTGAATTCACAGTCAGGGAATAAGCATCATTTAAACACATCCTGGGTGTAAATGAAGAAGGACTAGTCCTGATAGCTCAGACCACAGTATGAACACAGGTGAGCTACCTAGTAGCCGGGTTGCTAAGTTCATATCTCACTTCTCTCTTTCTCTCCTTGACCTTCCATAAAGGTTTCATTTCTTTCTGAATGCTGCAGGTTGAAGGGGTTCCACTCCTGGGATACTTACCCATCTTTCTGATAAATCTGTGTTCTGGAGCTTGGACATTTTGAGGAGATGTAGCCTTGAAATTAATGAGTATGTCTATGCTGAGTTCTTTGCCTGTATGAAATTCCCAGAGGATGTTGTCCCCAAGCCGTTTGGAAGAAATGCCCACTCAGGTACTAAGGATAACACCAGAGCATCATGGAGAAGACAGCTGGAATGTGATTCAGGAGTCAACTCTCTCCTTGGTCTCCATCCCACTAAGTGTGTGTCTCACTAGAGATACGAGGGTGGAGCAAGCAGGTTACCAGCCTCGGAGAAGAAGGAGAGACAAATCCTCACTCGCAGTTGCTTCTGTTGTGGCTGCCTATGTAGCAAGAGAAGGTCTTTCTTTCCCCTCCCTGTCCTCGGGCTCGCCTGTTACTCAGTGTTGGTGAGTGCAGACCTGGCTGCCTTGTGGTGAAGGCAGCAAGGCTGCAGGAAGCAATGAGGACCTCTGGGGCTGGGCAGGGAACTGCTGTGGCTGCTAGTGTAAAATGAGGCCATGGTCCCCAGGAGCTGGATGCAGCTGTTACCTAACTCCAAGTCCTTGATACATGTAAATGGACAATTTTGGTTATTATTTTGATTACAGTTTTCACGTAGAGAAATTATGTGTATGTGCTGTATGTGCTTAAGAAATTATACGTACCCAGTCCATTATGAAATATTTTCTGGTTTTCCAGTAAGAAGGAATGGAGTGGGGGAGGATTAATGTGAGTGACTTAGAACAAACTCAAGATTCTTGGTATGGCCACAGATGGAGAGAAAGAAAGATCAATTAGAGCTACTTACTATTTGCTGGGCTGCTTTTGCTATCATCTGCCTTTTGTTTTTTTCAGACAAAAACCTGCTCCAAGCTTGGTATTTCCTGCAGACACCACAAGGCCTCTGGAACAGCTTGGCTTAGCACTGGAAAGGCTAAGCAGGTTCCTTTTTTAGGCCACCTAGGAAGTATAGGTCTGTCTGCTGTTGGTGAAGAGGCACACAGCATGCATCCAAAGAGTCAGGCATGACTCACCTTCCCATACAAATAATTACTTCATTATACATTGTGTCATGTGTTCCAACGATCCTTTTCCATGCCACTATAGTGTAATCTGTTTGTTCCTTTAACCCTGTGCTCAGCATGCACTCGAATGCCCGTCATTACCAGCACCATGTGTTCAGTTCAAATTATATCTCTTGGAGCTCCATATTTGGTTGTTTTCTGGTCCCTGTGCACTATTTATACAGTGCCACATATGTTTTGTGAAGCCCTGAGATGAAAATCAGGCATGCTGCTCATTAGACTACTGTCTAGCTGCTAAGCAGTACCAATTCTCAGATGCCCTTTGGTGACAGAGTTACAGTAATTGGACATTTAGGTCTGTATAGTCTAAGACTTTACCCTTCAATGATGCTGGCCCATGGCCTGCTGAGGGAATCTAGACCCATGAATGATAAATAGGGAGAGGTGGCAATAGGTTGTTTAAACTGCAACCTTCAATAAAGGTTTTATGAATTGACTTCCCGGGCACACAGTGTTCTAATGAATAAAACCAAATATTTAGAGGAGACAAGTAATTAGATATGAGTGAATAAAATTACCTATTAAACCATCTGGACAGTTCAAAGAATTGGTAATTTTCAGATAAAACATTGAGAGTTAAGGACACCAGTTAAAATCTGACCCTTGTTAATGGTGATTAGGCATTACTATCCCCTGGTGATTACCTGGGACACCTAGCTGAAAGGAGTCAGGGATTGCTTTTGTGTTTATGACTAATTTTACAGAAAGGATTTTCATATTCTTGTAATCTTTCCAGTAAATCCTCAGCAGGAAGGTGAAATTTTAGATTATTTTTGTCTCCATCAGTGTTCATTTAAATTTAAATTGGGATGTGTTAGATGTGGGAAAGCTTGTGTTTCTATGACAAATTAAATGTATGTTCTGACAATTAAAAGAGAAGTTCCAAAATGGATGATTTTAAGTGAAAGGAGAAAAATCCCATGGAAAAAAGTCTGAAATCCATAAAAATGTTTTATATGGAGCATAGGCAGACATGGAAGGTTGAAAAAAAGAACAGACAACTAGGTGAAACCTGCTTATAAGAAATCTTTGTCAGCAAAAGAAAATCACTTGAAGTATTTCAATCCTCAGCAATTAAAAACCCAAGCCCTCAAATGAGTAAAAAATTGTGAAGGAGGCATTACACAAGTAAGTTTTATTTGAATTAGAAAGAAGTTAAATTAAAGTGGGTGGAGGTTGATTCTCACTTTGCAAAACTGGTGTTTACCACTGTCATAGCTGAGAACAAATTTAAAAGGCAAAGACAGCTGCATTCATCTACAGCCAGTCTAACACACTGCTAATCTATCTCCCAGCTAAAAAGCTGCTTATGTGACCCAGTACTTTGCTTAGCAGGAAGCCACCTTAATCAAGAGACCCTAAATATTTTGGAGTGATGTTGTTGTCTCCTCCTTTAGCTACTGATTTGGCAGGGTTATGATTAAGCATAGGAGGAAAGATGCACTGAGATGCTGGGGCCTAGTTTTGTTCTTTGCCTAAAGAAAAGAGTCATGTATTTAAGCCTCAGGCTTCCATCCACACTCTGAGGCTGTCTAACACACCAAGTGCTTGTTTGTTAAACACCTCACAGAGGAAAAGGTGAGCGCTGAGCTGTGAGTGCTGAGCTGCTTGGGGCAGATACCTCTATGTCTTATGCAATGGTGTAACACCACGTGTGCCAAATGCTAGGCAATGTGGGGCTAAAGAAGGTTTGTCCAGTTTTAGGGTTCTTATGGACTAGGCTAGGCTTAGGTCCTCCACTGGTACTTTAGACTTACCTTACCATTGAAGGCTTACAGTCATATCTGCTAGGCACTTGTAGGGGACATGGAGAGAACTGGATGTTCAAGAAGAGTCTGAAGAAGATAGAAAGTTTGGTGAGGAGCTTCCTGAGGCCACGAAGAGTTGCCTTCAGCTAGAAGAAAGCCAGCTTTTCATATATTCACATAGTGGTAAGCCACCTCCTGTAGTTAAGAGTGTTATCCACAGAAGTCTTCTGTTGGATAAGCAAGCAGCAGTCTGATATGTCATACTTAGCCCTCTGAAAGCTTAGAGACAGTTTCTACCCAGCTGGGAAGGTCTCCAACCCAAGTTTCCTACCCTTCTGATGACTGCTATAACTAGGAGTTAGCAAATATCAGGTTAGTGTCTCCTTTTGGAGCTATTCTGTTCGATACGGGCTGTTTAAGTATTCATTGGAGCAGAGACTGTGCTGGAGGTCTCTCCCAGGTGAGACTTCCAACCACCAAACTACAGCATATCTCTCCCTCTCTTTTTGGCCTAATGAATATTTAAGATATGATAGTGGTGACAACCATGGAAAGCCCATGAGAAAATTAATTCTGTCTTCATAGCAGGGTTTCAATAGTGTGCTGTAAATAAAGCACTGGGGCCACACTGAATATGGAGGATAAGAGAAGGTTGAATAGCTTACTCATTAAGTGAGTACCATCAAGCAAGAGCACAGAATAAGGCAAGGACTATGTGGAAAAAATAGTATGTCATCAAGCAATTAAAGAGTGTGGCACAATGCATATGTATAAGGGACTGAATGTTTTCAGGAAATCTTAATTTTGGCATTTACTAGCACTGGAGTGCTTGATTTTACAATCTGAGCAATATTCATTTAGTGTATCTTTTTGTGTAGATAAGTTTGACTTAAAGAGGAAGTGAGAGAGCCTCACAAAGCCTTAAAAAACATCCTCCTTTTTCCTCCACCCCAATCGCCTCTGAATAAGAAATGATGGTAGGTGGTTGAGATTAGTAATCAAACAGTGAAAACTTAGTGCACTTGATGATTATTGCACTTGCATTTCCTCTGTAGTAATCATTTTCCTATTTTAATTCCAAGCATTCTCTATCTCATCACTTTGCAGACTAACATGTAATGAATGCTATCAACAGGAGGTTTTTGCAAAAGCCTCTACTGCTGCAGTTGGAGTTAAAGAGGGAGGGAGAAGGGGCATTATAAAGGGTGAGGTTTCGAAGAGACATTAGAATAGATGGCTAAATAATAAAAAGTAATGAAGGTAGAATATTTTGCCTGCTGTTCTGCTGATGAATTTGCCCATGAGCAGATTGGAATATTTTTAAAACATATTCGTTATTCAAAATCATTTTTCAAGGGTCAAATATTTTCCTGGTTACTCACATTGAAGCAAGTAGAACCTGTCTGTGGGACAAGCTGCTTCTGTGTGGGAATAGATGTGAGGAAATCTGTTCCCAATTAATTTATGGAAATAATTCTCCATTTCATAAGTGACTCTTCATGTGTGTTTGTTATTCAGAATGTGGAGGGTTTTGACTGATCTTCTAAGTAATGTGGCATGTTACAATGTGTCACAACACACTGAACTGGGTTTATAGTAAAAATATTTGGTTTTCTTCTGTTGTTAAGTTCTCCGACTGTTTTCTGATATTCATAGATAGTTACCCTCCTCAACAGTTCTCCCCCTTCCCCTGGAAACATTTCCCTTAAACAATGGGAGAAATTAAACACAATAGGGACTGAAGTGAATTAATTTTGCCATCCACAAGAATGTGTGTGATTTTTATAGGGGAAGAGGGCTGTGTTTGCCTAGTACTAATGATTAATGACTGATGAAAAGACTATTTTTAGTAAAACACATGAGAATAGTCAGACATGAAAATACACACATGATGTTTCTAAATTCTCCAATGCTTTTATAGTGAAAAGATAATGGACATATAAAAATTGTGTCTTGTAGATAGCTAAAGCAATTATTATGTTGTATAAAACACTCCTTATATAGATTTGTCAGAAGCCTTTTATATTTTGGTAGCTTGCCAAAGAGTCATTACGGCATAATATCTTTCCTAGTCTGTAATATACATTTGTTTCCGCTTTAGCAAAAGCACTTCTAAATGTGATATTTGGGTGAATTGAGACACGCAGGCAAATATCATTAGGAATTTTTGCAGTCCTGCAGAAGTTCTGAGAGTCTCTGGAGCCTTTTTGAAGTGGAAAAACAATAGAGGTTGAAACTGGGTACTTTTATCATCTCACACTGAAATTACTAACTCTGGAAGAGCAAAGGTGTGCTCAGAGCCTGCCCAAAGCATCTATAAAAAGAACCCATAGAAGTATTTTGTTTATTAGCTGACTGCTAAGTTTCTCCTCATTTCTTTCTAGGATGACTTTTTAAATAGGGAGTGGAACTCAGTCACAACTGGAAGGGAGTTGTTGAAACCCAGTTTGTACAGTTCCGGTTTGTACAGTTTGGGTTTAGCACTTATGTTTGCTACATGAGGATGTTTTCTTCATTGAAGAGTAGAATGAGTTTTCAGCTGTTTCGGGATTTCAGGCCAAATTATGCTGTGAGCTTGATTTTACCCCTAGCAGGGTAAAAGGCAGGCCTTTGCTGCCAGAAAATCAGGGCAGACCCAGAGAAGGGGGCTTTGGATGCTTTTGACCTGTGTCACTGTCCATGACAGTGACAGCAGCAATCCTGTCAGCTGCAGCTGTGGGTGGTTGGTTGGGGTTCTTCAGGCCAGCCTGCATCGCACTTAGGAACCAATGAGCACTACTAAAACACAATGTATTCACATTTAGCTTCTCAAATGTCATATCCTGGCCATCTTTCAGGGATTTATTTATGATAATTGTGTCTTTTCAAAGGAAATCTTTTTCTCTCTATATATAATAGCTGACATGTTAAGCTTGGCACGACTGAAGTGGAAGACTGGTTCTCTGAAAGTGGCTTTTTTGTTCAGTTTTGGATTCAACTGGTTTAATTTAGAATATTCTCTGCATCAAGTTGGTGACTGTCATGTTTTAGCTGAGAATACAGAAGCAGCTTTTCCACCAAGGAGGTAATTTATGACTGTGACCAAATTGCTGCTTTGCTGTAGAAAGACAGCCAGAGGTCAGTCCATGGTCCAAGATTTATGTAGCACAATGTGGCTTGTGTTCACATGAGGGCTGGCTTCCCTCTAGCAGATAGGGTTTTGAAAAAGCCTGGACTGAGCCAGGCTCTACTGAACAGCTGGAGTACTCCACTTAGTCTTGCTTCTTGATCCTCTAGTGCCAGTGGTATGGATGTGCCTGTTTTGGGACCTAAAAGGTAAAACACAGTATTTACTGCATTTTAACTAGTATGGATTCTGCTTTCAATGTCTGAGTCAGGCAGCAAGTTTTGAGTGTTGTCTTGCATCTCCTTTGCATCCCTGCCTTGCATAAAAAGTGTTCAAAAAATGGGCCTATTGTTTTGCTGTCAGTGAAGACTATAGATTGGCACTTCAGTATTGAGTCACAAATATGCTGAATAAATTAAGAAATTGCAGTGTGAAATGAAGAAATTTTTTTTTGTAATGACTGGTTCCAGTAGAAACTGAAACTTACCTTTGTTCAGAGAGTAGGAGGAATAAAGCAAAGAAAATTAATTTTTCTTCCACAGTAATGGCAGCCCTAATAAAGGGAGAATGTTTGGTGTGAGAAGATATTGCAGAACCACAGAGCAACTGATTTTGGAGGAGATCTCTAGAGCTTATTGGGTCTAGATCAAGCAGGACCACTTAGAGGCAGCTTCTCAGGACGATGTCCAGATGGCTTTGAATACCTCCATGGAGGGAGACTCTGCAACTGCAACCACCATGGGCAACCTACTCTCGGGGCTCAGTCACCCTCACAGTGAAAAAGTGTTTCCTTATGTTTAGGAGGTTCCTTCCTGTATTTCAGTTCGTGCACATTGCCTCTTGTCACTGAGCATCACTGAGAAAAATCTAGCTCCATCTTCTTTGCACCTTACCTTCAGTTATTCATATTCCTTGATAAGATCCCCCTGAGACTTGTCTTCTCCAGGCTAAAGAGTCCCAGCCCTCTCACCCTCACCTTGTAGGAGGGTTAAGGTGCTCTTGCTCCTTAATCATCCCCATAGCCCTCTGTTGCACTCTCCTCACCAGTATGCCCATGTGTCTCTCATACCGAGGAGCCCAGAGCTAGATAAAGTACTTCAAGTGTGGACTCATCAGTGTTGGAGAGAGGGTAAGGATCAGCTCTCTGCCCCTGATGACAATACTTTGCGTAATGCAGCCTAGGATACCACTGGCCTTCTTTGCAACCAGGGACTCACTGTTGGCTCATACTCAACCTGGTGTCCACATTCAAATTTGCTTTCCAGCTGACTGGACTCCCAGGATGTGCTCCTGCCTGGGGGTGTTTCTCCCCAGATGCAAGACTTTGCATTTCTTGTGGAACTTCATGAGGTTTCTGTTAACCCATTTCTCCAGCTTGTTGAAGTTCCTGTAGGGCAGCACAACCCTCTGGTGTATCCTGGTTTTGTGTTATTGGGAAATATGCTGAGAGCACACCTTGTCCCATCATTATGATCATTGACGAATATGTTGAACAGGATTGGAGCCTGTAGCCCAGGGCGACAGGTTGGGGTACATTGCTAATTAATTCCTGGAGTGACAAGACTTTGTGCCACTGATACCACCCTTTGGGCCTGGCCATGCAACCGATTTTCAACCCACCTCACAGTCTGCTCATCCAGCCTCTACTTCATCAGCTTCTCTAGGAGGATCTTAAGGGAGACACTGTTAAAACTCTTACTGAGATCCAGGTAGACAACATCTGCTGCTCTTCCCTCATCTATTTGAACAGTTATTTCATCATAGAAGACTATCAGGCTGGTCAAGCATGACTTCATTTGGATGGATTCATGCTGACTATTCCTGATGGTTTTCTTGTCCTTACTGTGCCTGGATGTAGTTTCCAGGATTAATGCCTCCATCACCTTCCCAGGGATAAATGTGACTGGCCTATAGTTCCCTGGATAATGCCTCTTGCTCTTTTTGAAGACAGGAATGATGTTTACTTTCCTTCCTTCCTCAGGTACCTGTACCTATTGCTATGATAATTTAAAGGTAATTGAAAGCAATGACATTAGCCAGATCCCTCAACGCTTGTAAGGCACATCCCATCAGTGCTCTGGTCTAACTGATAGGTTGGTGATCAGTCAAATGTTGGACTCAATGATGTTGGAGGTCTTTTACAACATAAGTGATTCTGTGATTCTGTGATTCTGTGATTCTGTAACTGTTCCCATCCATGCAGCTAAAATTATCCTCAAACTCAGATTGTCTGTGCCCAAGTATCTGTTGTGAATGGCCTCAGAGTGGTGCTAATTTTTTAATAGTGCTGTGAAAAGGAAGCTGCTCTGAGCCAGAAGTGTGCCAGAGAATCCACTTGCAAATTAATGTGCTTGGGCCCATGCCCTGGTCCTTTTACTTTTACTGGTATTGATGCATTCATGTAGTCTGAGCAGTTGCTTTCCCCAGGGGAGCGTTTCACATCATTTACTGCTACATGAATTTGTCTTTTTTGCCTCTGTCTTTCTGAAAGTACCTAGAACTTACAGCATGGAAGAGGAGTTCACCAGCCCAGACAGCCATCTTTAGAAATCTTGGTGTCCCACTGCCCTCAGGTCTTTAAAAGCAGGAAGATTGTCTGGGATTGGAGATTGATGATATTTTTTAATAGAACAAGAACAAATGTACTTAGTTTTTAATTTATAAAAGAATTGAGTGTTTGCTTAGGCAGGGAGTTGAAGCCTTTTGTGGTATTTTTTCAAAATTTATTTTATTTTAGATAAAGGCAACCCAAGCTGTTGTTCTTAAGCACAGTAGTTTTACAAGCAAGCTCTCATAGGAGTGAAGAGTTACTCCCCAATGCTTAAACATTATTCTGTATAATTATGGTATTTTCTTCCTTCCAAAAATATTTTTTTTGAGAAGCTGACATTTCAAAGGCTTTCAATTCTGTGTGTCACTATCAAATAATCTTTTTTGTACTTGGCTGTTTATTATTGGATTGCAACAACGATAAAGCTCTAGGGGTTTTGTCTCCTTTGGTATGTTAATTAGCTATTTTCCCTTTGATCTTTTTCTTACTGAAAAGAGTGAAAAGCTATCTCGGTAGGGAATCTTACTGATGTACATTCATCCCCTCATCTCCATAATCTGAGGATCAGAGGGAGACAACAAATTTCACTGCTGAGTGAGGTTGCTATAGGCCTTAGTTATAATGTACTTGGTTTCTAAATAATCCCACCACCATTTATATTTGGAATACTGAAGAGGAACCTTTGAGAAAAGGAAATGCAAAAATAATTAATTTTAAATTTTGAACTACCTTCATTAATTTAACTTTTTCTTGAAGTTTTACACTCATGCATATGCCACAAGCTCTTTCTTATATGCCTCTACACATTTTTTCCTTTTCTCTCCTATTTTACTGTTGGCTTTTGATACATTTTCAGTTTTCACAGAAATAAAATATAGGCTAAGCACCGAGTAACTATCGAGTGAACTTTTAAAGTAATAAGTGTTAGAACAGCTTTCCTAAGGAAATGATGAAACTTCTGTAACTTTGGACCATTAAAAAGGATTGGGCAGAATTGTGGAGTGGTGGGGAAAAAGCTTATACATATACACACACAGATTGTATGTATGTATTTCTGTCTCTCAAAGTCCTTCCTCAAAAGCTGTCATCCTCATGTAGCATTTCTTGAAAAAAATTGAAGTAAAAGCACTTCAGTGAGAGGTAGAAGCATATCAGCTTCATGGGGCTGTCCAGCATTGGGAGAAGTGCAGGCAAGAATATCTACTGGAGACTTTCCAAACAGTTTCTTTGAGGCAGTTTATCCATTCCCCAGGAGATGGATAAAGCACGAGGCAACCTCACTGCTGAGATTCTTGTATCCTGCAGTGTGGGATGTGACCAGATCTTTATGCTCACAGTAGAGACATTTACATTTGAACTGGTCATGTAGTCTGTCTTGGAAGTCAGGGAAGGGAAGGTGGCACTTGCAGAGCAAGAATGATGCTATGCCAAAGAAAATGTCAGGTGAACTCTGCCCTAGTAGTATCCATTTCTCTCCAGTGCCCAGTTCGCATCGATATCAAATTGATACTGGTGTTTTCTGAAACAGGATGGGACAAATCCTTCCTCTTCCAGGTTACTTTGTATGTGGAAGGGTAAGGAATACCTGAGGTGCTCTTGCTGCTGTCCAACCATTGCTGCTGTTGCAGCTCATCATTAATGTCTCAGCTGTGTGCATGCATGGGAGGAGGTGCCAGACTGTTTTTGTACTACAAGTACATCACCTGCTGAGGGAAGTGTTGATATTCTCCTGCTGTGAACCTTGGGCTTGGAAATCATCACATTAACTTGCAAGAAGTTCAATCCAGTCATTAAGATACCGGTGCTTAATTAAATCTGTGGTGCCTGAAGGAATCTCAGATGCCTATATGGGTTTGACTTATGAAAGACACACCACTAACAAAAGTTGCAAGTTCTGCTGGAGCAGCTGGAAGTCCTATGGAATCTTTTATGGCATTTAGACAACTCGATGTCACTCTAGGAGTGGATGCACATTGAGGCACTGAAATCTGTGTTTGCGTGCAAGTGAGGTGTCTAAGCCTCCATTACAACGGATGAGGATCTAGTCAATACAGTAGAGTCTTGAGAGCTAATAGTCTCAGTCTAAAATAAATACCTACATGTGTCCAGCTGATTTCATATGCTTCTACATTCTGGAACTGAATTCCATCCCTGCTGTGTAAAAGTCCAGTTCAATGTGCCTACATTATTGTGGCACCTACTGCAGTTTAAGATACTGCCACTTGGCTACTAGCTTCTATTCCAGGAGGACATAGGTCCTTTGTCATATGTGACAACCCCATTGGATACTGCAGTCCCTCTAGGACACCTGAAATGGCACTAGATGCCTGCACATGTGCAACAGACTTGATCATTAGACATTAAACATTAAACATTGCTTTTTTGTGAATTCAGAAGTTCCCCGGAAAATATCCCTTTTTTCTCAACTGAGTACAAAAGAAGCCTAGTTCAGATGTTGAGAGATGTGGTCGATCTCTAGATGTGATCAAGTGAATTCCATCTGGTTTTCTGGGAACATGCATCTAAAAGATGCCTGGGATTCCTACTTTTTCCAAGGTGGCAGTACAATTGTCATTTCTCTGGAGCATCTACATGATATAGTGTCTGCATAGATGTTTTTGACACAGAATCAAAAATGAGTGAAAATCATGTTGAAGTGGTTCATGTTCAAGTTAGTCCTCTTTTTGCTGCTCTGCAACCATGGGATGCAAGTTGGTGCTACGGTATGAAGAGCCAGGAGTATTTTCTTTTGCCATAGTGAAATCTCTGGTGTTAATTTTTGAAATGTGCTGCTTGCTTGACACCTTTCCTCAAGTTTTTCCCTACTATCTCTAAGACTTAATATCTTAGAACAGTGTCTGTCAACTAAAGTTAATGAAAAAAAAAACAGACAAGAGGATTTAGATCCTGTTATAGTCTTACGTAATAAAAATCTTGTTCCCACAAGGATCAGATGTTTTCCGCAAGGCTCAGGTGGGATTCCCAATGGTCTGTGTAATTACAGGAGTAAGGATTTTTGCTTTCTCCTCTAAGTCAGGTAACCAAGTCTGAGCTAGACACACGACCTTCCCTTCACTGAAATTGAAGAGAAAAATTGAAGTCTCCAGAGGAGATTTGCATTTAAGACTGCTCTAATAAATCACTCTCTGGATGTGCTTATTTCTGTCTACTGACTCTGAAAGGAGTCTCAAATCATGAGCTCACCCAAACTCAGACATTTATAAAGTCGTGAAATAAAAATGTCTTATATGGACCTGAGACCAGCGGAGGACTTTCTCCTGTTCTTTGAGATTGAATGTTCTGTCATGAATGTGAATACATGAAGTTGTATATATGAGACCATTATTTTTATGTTCATAAGCCTTTTACTGTTATGCTACTTTTTAAATATTCAAGAAGTGACCTTCAAATGAAAGTCATCAGTGTTTTCATGAAAATGTGATAAAGTCTGCTTGGCAATCACATCTATACTTAAGCCATGGTGGCAGCCAGAATATGCACTGAGTTAATGCTAATCAGGTGTGGTACAAAACCTCCTGGGCACTGTGGCAGATTTCTATTTGTTCCGTCCAACTATCTCTTCAAGCACAGATTCTACTTCTTTATATCAGACCACTCAGAAGTTTGGCTGTTGCTCCCTCTCTTCTTTTTCCTTCTTCCATCTTCCTTTTTCCCTGTTCTTTCTTGCTTCTTATTTTGTTGCCAGGCAGTTTCTCAATTCTCCAGGCTGTGAATCATCTACAGGGGATACTCAGAATTCCTTGATCAATGTGGTTTTTCTTTGTACCACCATATCTTCAGTGAGGTTTATCAGTGCTCTTTCCTGAGACCTGACCTGTGTAACATGTTTATCAGTGACCTAGAAGAGGTGATGAACTCATCAAGCCTGACTGAGGCACCTGTCAATATACTCAAGGGCAGAGCTGCCAGAGAGACACGCCAAGACAGGCTGGTGGAATGGGCTGACAGGAGCCTTATGAAACAAGGACCTGACAGACAGCAGGCTGCACATGAGCCCTGCTGCACAGAGGGCAAATGCCTTCTCAACTATACAAACAGGAGCACAGAGAGTAAACTCAGGGAAGTGACCTCCTCCCCCTACTCAGCACTCATTAGACCACACCTAGGTACAGCAACCCATTTTGGGATCCCAGTACAGGAAAGTAATTGACAAACTGGGGTAAGTTCAGCAGGTGTTGAAGCACATGCCCTGTGAGGAGAGGCTGAGGGAGCTGGATTTGTTCAGCTTGGAGATGACATGGATGTGGGGGGACCTTACCCAGCACCTATGAGAAGTACTGCTAAGACAGAGGCAGGCTCTTTTGTAGTGGTGTGTGTGGATAGGATGAGAGAAAACAAGCTTGTGGTGAAACAAGACGGGTTCAGAGTGCATGTAAGGAAAATCAATAAAGACAGTCCAGCAGTGGAAGAGGTTTCCTGGAAGACTGTACAGTTTTCATCTCTGTAAATTTTCCATATCTGACTGGATAAAGCCTCAAGCAACTTTTTCTGACACCATAGCAAACCCTGCTTGGAGCAGCAGGTAGGACCAACAACTTCTTGACATTGTTCCCAAACATGATCCTGTGACTATCCCATGATCCTATGATTTAAGATCAGTCCTTGTACTATATCCTTGCCTTAGCTAAATTGCAGTCCCGAATTTTGCTGATGCTGACCTTGCTTTTCTGACTTGACTTCCTGGTTTGACCTTGGCTTCAATGTTATGGGCTTGATGTGCAATGACCAACAAACCTGTGGTGCAGTTGATTATTGCATCCAACCCACCTTTGCCAGGCAATCCCAGCTGCTAGAAACCTCACTCTTCCTAAGTCTGCAAGGACTCACTGTCACCATAAAAATTTCTGAAATTTCAGATTTCATACCTGCATTTTACAGCTTCTCCTTGCTCTTCCATCTTCCTGGGAATAGTGTCTAATTCAGCCTGTCATCACAGCGGGCTGAAGCACAGGCAAGAGACAGTGGCATAATGGTTGCAGTAGAAACATGTATTTTTATTATGAACATCCTGAAAATGATAGAGAAATTGCAGCATCACTTCTGTGTGTAGTAAACCCACCATTACATCTTTATCTGCTTTGGGGAAAAATAATTAGTCTACTTTGGGGCACTGTTGAAGAAATACGGGGAAAGAGACATTCATGAGGAAACACAGTCTGGGAGGAGAGAAGGCATATGGGATTTGCAAAGAAGGTGTCATTATAAGGATAATTGTTTGGCTTTTGAGATAGAAAGGGAGAAAGATCTGTTTTATTTACTCCTGTGATTTATGTAAACAGTGATGTACAGCTATTAAATTTTAACTCCATTGTATACTTTGAAAACATATTGCAGGATTATACATATTCTCATGTTACTGGTAGAGACATGAGGCATACAGTCTTGGTGTTCTGCTTACCTTAGCCAGTAAGGATCAGTCTATGTAAATACTAAAATGCAAATCTTCTTCTGCAGTTCAAGGTCAGCATCCTAGCAAGAATGCTCATCCTTGAGTATGTTGTACCAAAAAAGACCAAGCATATCTACAGTCAGTTGATTGCAATTGCTTCTGCATCCCTCTAGAATCAGGAGCTGCAGGTTGTGGGTGGTGATGGAAAGAAATTTATGAGGGCGATGGAGGTTTTATATGTGACAAAATATTTTGGTATGGCCATGCTGGACTTGCTCTGTGTGGTATTTGGGATGCTGCTGTAAAATTATGTGGTGAAAGTTAACAGTGGATTTTGTAATCACAAAAACTATCTCAAACTCCCATACATGCAATGCTCAGTGACTAGCTGACAAGATGCAACTAGTCTTCTGATTAACACTCCATTCTCAGAGCATCATGGAGAAACTGTCCCCGTATGTTGTTCTTCAAGTTCCTGACAGCACAGACTTCTCAAAAACTGCACTGCTGAAAGGTTATTTTGTTCCCTACTTTCTACCTTCTACTGTCTGCTTGTCCTTGTTAAACAGATATATCCATCCCACCTCCCTGCAGAACCACAGCCTCTCAGCTTTATGTGGGCTTGGAAGAAAAATGGGCTAGTGTTGTTTCTGATATCCTCTGAGGATTAGGAGACATTCATTAGGAATTTCTCCTCCTCACACTGACATTGCGTAGGAGATAGATGCATTATTTTAGAGATGAGTTTGAATTGGGTGGCATTCTGTTTTCAAGTGTACTGTGGAACAAGGGGCGGGTGGTGTCACGGATGAAACTTTCTGCTAAATTCATCAGGATCAGCTAAACAAAGCTTACAGATAGGAAGATGACAAAATGTTAGAAAGGTTTGACTGCAAAAAAAATTGAAAGGTTTTGACTCCTCAAAAATCGCTTATTACCACTCTCTGCAGTAAGGCAGGATCAGGTGTACCTAAACCTTTGGTGACAGAGTGGTGTCTACTCAACTATTACAAATCCTCCATTGCTCAGCCATTATGAATTGTAGATTTCACATCTGCGCCTCGCAGCAAACTCTGATGTGCAACAACTCTTTCATTTGCAATGCCTTCTTAAATGCAAAATTAAATAGTCTTTGCTAGAAATTAAAAGTCTTTCGTTTTTATGGTCTCCTTCATTAATTAGGAGTGCAGTTAATAACTATAAAGAGCAGCAGAAAGATTAGACCATTCGAACTGGACAATCTGCTTCCAAAGGTTTTGATTGTGTAGGTCATGCTGGTAACTTTTGCACCTTCCTGGCCTGAAAGACAATACTGTGCAGATCACAGATCTCTGCTGCCCATCTACAGTGGCTGACAAAAAGCACCAGCAGAGAAAAGGGAATTTTCCCAGGGTTAAAGTGAGCTCAAACCAATCTTTTTTGGGGGGTCAGAAATGACAAAATTGTAAAATCAAGTGTTTGGCATTGCAGACAGTGTCCAGAGCATGGTAGTGTAGGAGTCTGGATACTGGAGAGAGGAGCAGGTTATGACTGTTGTATTCACAGAGATGCCCTGTGTCTGGTCCAGGATCATCAGAGGCACTGAGCTGGTGGGGTGGAGAAAGGCAACTTTGAACCTTTGCATGAAGGTGGGAATGCAGACACCTCTCCAGCTGCTCCCCGTCTGCTCCACTCGCACCAAATGTCCTTCCATTTGCTCAGAGTCAAACAGGCAGGAGGAAGCCAAATGCTGCATAAGCTTCATGAGGTTGCTAATTATGATGGCTGCCTGGAGTTGATGTGATAAATAGAAATACCACAGCTGAGTCCAAATGGACATGCTGGTGTTTGTTTTTACTTTGCAGAAGCAAACTGAACATGAGGGCTTGATAACATCTGATCCAAGTCCTCGGAGCATACCCCAGCATACGGTACCCTGTGTGATGAGGGACATGTCAGATGGACCATTTGGACAAAGAAATTGACCCAAACTATCCCACAGACCACACTCAGGAGGCTTTGGACCTATACATACATAAACACAGCTGAACAGCTGTATAGCACATAGCTGCTGGTCATCTTGTATTTCCAGTCTGTCCAAAAGGTACTTATTCCTGAAAAGTGGTGAGTACATTTGTGTAAATACAGAAAGTGATCCTGTCTGCATTTAATGTACATATTTAATGAACAATAAGATTGCAAGGCCAGTATTTAGGAATAAATAGAGTTATTATTAAACTTACTCATGCAATATCACTTCTGACCCTCTGCATATAAATGGTATTTATAGCCATACCTACTTCTAGTTACAACCGTTATTGACATCTGAGAAAAATCTAGCATTTTCTGTGGGAATGGAAGACTGCATCTTTAAAGTGATAGAAGGTCACAGAAGGAATTTCAGAGCTGGCATTTTCTAAATTTACACAGTCATTTCTTCTTATACAGGCTTTTTTTCTACTCATTTGTTCGTGTATGTCTGCAAGATATATATGCATTTTATTCTGTATGTATTCATGTCCACATCCACTTATTTTTTATTTCTTTCCATTATAAAGAAACATAGTAAGGACTGTATTTCATTTTTAGTATATCTGTGCTACAGTGCAGGAAAATCAATTAGCTTTAGCCATCTCAGACTCTTTTCTGTAAAACAGGGATTTAGAATTCTTCACAGTCCTCCCATGGACAAGGTCTCTGGACTAGCACCTGGATGTTGTTACCATTGCCATGTACTCCCTGTTGCCCATTTAAGGGGCTAGTAGGTTTTTTGCCTATACATTTTCAAGCTGGAACCATGTAAGCCAGCTTAGGTGCAGGGGTTTTTTGCTCCTCGTATGGTACTGTGGATGTGTGACTATAAATACATGGAGGGTCCTTGTGGCCTTTGGTATGCGACAAGCCTTGTGGCTTTTCGTATTTGACCTCCACTGGTAAGCTTTCGCGGAAAACTGAAACACTGCAGACACATCAGCAGGGCCCAAGCATCTGATCTGCCACACGGCCCTGTCAGGTGCACTGTCATCTTTGGGATGGAAGTCAGCTGAGATGGGGACCTTAGGCAGGAGCACAGACCCCTCTAACCCCTCTCACAGTGCTGCAGTACCCAGCTGATATTCCCCAGTGATGTCTGTACCGTAGCAGATGCTGTTTTAAATGGCAAACAGCAAAGCTGTGGCATTCTGCACTGCTTTCTTAATGAAATGGAGCTGTCTGCATGCTGGGCTCTGTCACTGGAGCCTGCTTGTTCTGCGGCCAGTGCATGGAAACCATTTAATGGAGGTCACAATATGCTACAATGCAAGTAAATGCAAAATCTAGAGTGACTGCACTCAAACATATGCACCCTTACACGCTGTCTTAAGCCATGGCTCAGAGACTGTTTATTTGCAAGAATAATTTCCTCCCTGAGTATTTACGAGGAAAAATGGTTTCTGTGCTCATTCAGTGCTTCAGGATGCACTAAAATGACAACCTCTCATCCCTTTTGGGTTTCACAGACTCCATTTTTATTTGGAGCCCTACTGTGAAGTACATCCCACCTTTTTTTTTTAATTACCCACTTCAGTATACCCTCTCTGACTATCAAGGAAAAGCCTTTCATCAGTGCCTTGCTAAAGTCTAGGTGTGGTTTTTTTCTCCTTTTTTTTCCTTTTCTTTTTAATTTTTTTTGGGCCTGATGATGAGCATTTTTAAAAGAAACATGGAATCTGAATGCTTGAGCAAATCTATTTGGGCACCTGCTTCTTGAAAGAGAGGAAGACAGAGTAGGGGATAAATGGCAGAGGCACTGCATGATTGCTGGAAACAGCTCTTTTCACATCCATATTTTTTCAGAGCACTCTTTTTTCTTTTCTAGTGCTTTCAATGGCTTTTTTTTTTTTTTTTCACTGCTGCTTTTCCAAAATTTCCCTTTACAAGTGGAAATGAGTTAAAAATTGTGGCAATCTTGTGAGAGAAGTAATGTAAGTAATGTGTTATGGTGTAGTTTGGCCCTGTAGATCTGTTTTGCTATATAGCTACAAATGTGCCCACCAGTAAAATCTCCAAGTTTACATTCTGTGCCAGAAAATGGGATATGGGAAAATGGGATATGTTTGGGGTCCACCCAGCAGACTTATGGTGTGAGTTCCATGAACTTACCCCAGTTCCTAGGCAGAGATTCTTTCTTTACTGAAGAATCTGCACCTGATGGAGTATCTTAGGGCATTTTTAACTTTCTTAGTTTCTGTATTTTTTTTTTACCTTTCTGTGTCTGAGTGTCAGTGAAAGGTGAGGGATACCATGAAGCTGCAGAGGAACCTAAACCCACCTGTGAGATGACTCCAGTCCCTGGCAGATCTCCTGGGAGCCAAATGGCTGTTAGGTCTGTGATGGTGGAGAGTGGATTGTACTGATTCTTCAGGGATGGGGAAGTGTTGAGATCCAATTATCATTCAGGTTCTTTAGAAATTCCTCTGCCCAAATTAAGGTGCAAACAAGACCATATTCCAGTGACAATAATATGGATTTTATTGTATAGTAAATATGAAAGAGAATATGTATTTTATTGTATAGTTAATGTGGGAGAAGAAGAAAAGAAAAGGAGTAGAAAATAGTTGGGGGGTATGGAAAGAGAGTGACAGGGACAGAATAAGGAAAATATCACCACTCTGTGGATGCCAATGATGTTCCATTGATCCTCTCCAGCTGCTCTTCTTGGTGGTGAAGGACCCCCCNCTGTGAGCTGTGCTCTGCCCCCACCCCAAACCTGGCTCCTGTGAGCTGTGCTCTGCCCCCACCCCAAACCTGGCTCCTGTGAGCTGTGCTCTGCCCCCACCCCAAACCTGGCTCCTGTGAGCTGTGCTCTGCCCCCACCCCAAACCTGGCTCCTGTGAGCTGTGCTCTGCCCCCACCCCAAACCTGGCTCCTGTGAGCTGTGCTCTGCCCCCACCCCAAACCTGGCTCCTGTGAGCTGTGCTCTGCCCCCACCCCAAACCTGGCTCCTGTGAGCTGTGCTCTGCCCCCACCCCAAACCTGGCTCCTGTGAGCTGTGCTCTGCCCCCACCCCAAACCTGGCTCCTGTGAGCTGTGCTCTGCCCCCACCCCAAACCTGGCTCCTGTGAGCTGTGCTCTGCCCCCACCCCAAACCTGGCTCCTGTGAGCTGTGCTCTGCCCCCACCCCAAACCTGGCTCCTGTGAGCTGTGCTCTGCCCTCACCCCAAACCTGGCTCCTGTGAGCTGTGCTCTCCCCACATCCCAAACTCAGCTGGGATGGCAGCCAGTGGCTTTGGCCTTTTATGGTGCACACCTTTCCCTCAGCCTCTGTTGACTGAACAATGGGTTTCCTTTTATCTAATCAGCAGTTTGACTTAGAGTTCAAAGTTCTTCAAGGAGATTTCTCTGGTTGTATCTTCTTTATAGTGAGCAAAACTTTATATCAATGTTTTAGGCATGAACTATTTTCAGTCTCTGACAGGAGGTCAGTTCTGATGTGTTCTCCCAAACAAATTTAAAGAAAAGTTCATGTCTGTCCTCTCTCATCTGTTCCATGTTATTAGTTTTTCTAATAAAAAACAGTTTTAAACAGTTAAGTTTATTCATGGCAGTAGTAGAACATGGATACAACTTCAAAATGTCCATTATAACCTGGTCTAGGATGAGTCTTGAAGTTCAGGTAGAGCAAATATGATCCTAACTGTGCTGCTGACTTGGTATTCAGTTCTAGCTCTGCACTGCCATGGCAGCCATGCCCCAGTCCTTTACAAAGGAATGATATTACCTACTTCTCTATGCAATATATTTATACTTCTGTGACAAACACAACTAAAATAAAAGTGTTATTATAAAATCGTAGCAGTCATAATAAATAAAAGCACTGAAACAAGCTGAAACTGTAAAAAGAATTTATATAGTGTTGCAGTATCTTATTTGTAAATTGAGCAGGACACTGCTGGTAGCAATTTTTATGTACAGTGTTGCAGGATTATTTAATGACCTTAAGTAGTCAGGGCATTTGCTCTGAGTGTTTTGTGGAAGTTGGAATAAATGGCGGAATGATTTGGGCTTTTAAAACTAGGCTGAATAAAATACTACAAGATATCCTGCATGGGTGGGCTCTCTCTGACAGGCAAATGCATTCAGGAACATAACGTGTCTTGTATGGCTCTGATTTATATGACTTTGTGAAGGTGCCTAAGGGCTGGTTTACACACAAGCTCTCACTGTTTTAATTAAACCTGTTTTCAGTCTAAGATTTCAGTTCAGAATAAAAGTTACTGTCATCAAGACAGACAAAAATTGTCAAGCTCTGCTTTATACATCCCTCTGTAGGGGTCTAAGTGAAATGGCACAGCTCTGCAGGTACTGTGCATATGGAAAACAGGTAGGCACTTCCAGAACTAATGTCCCCTGTCTCCTCGGCAAGGGGTTTAATTCTTTCCACTGACTCCAGGGCATAAGGAGATGAAGTCCATAGCTTAGAAAACTGGAATGAGACATCCAGAGATTATGTAGTATCTCCTTTCATTTCTGGAGAGTTTATACCCAAATAGCCATTGTTGGATGGAAAGCAGAACCACAAATGCAAATATTCTGGAAAAGACATGCAGAATAGCCTGGATAAAAATTGATATCTAATAATAACTGATAAAAATATCTGAAGAGAATTTGAATAAAAAGTGGGAAAAAGAAATAAAATAGAAAAAAAAATAAAAGGCTCAGGTGAAGACTTCAGGAAGATGAGGCTGGAGGTTCTGTGAATGGAATATAGAAGGTTTTGTGACCATATTTGTTGGCTGAGCCTTGAGTTCTAAGAGAAGTCAGAGGCAGTAAGGCAGAAAATTTAATGGGGTTTGGCACAAATTTTCTTTCAGAAATCTTGCCTTAAATAGCCAAGTGAGAAAGTATATTCTATTAATGTACATATATATTAATGTCTATATGCACATAAACCCACATGTGTGTATGCATATGTATATATACTTACACATGCATACGTATCGTAGGTACACAAATATAAAAAGTATATTTAATAGGTTTATGTGCACAGTAATTGGGTACACATATATGGACAGACCACTTCCCACCCCTTTATATAAGTACAATCCTAAATTGATGAGAGTTTTTAGAAAAAAAATAAATGGTAGTTTGACACCACTTGCTACTTGTACTTTAAACACCAAGCTCTCAACAGAGGGATTCAGTATCTGAGTTTGTTTAGATCTCTGAGCAGTTGCAAGCACCCCTTTTCCTCCATAGTTTAAATTCTGCTTGCACAGATGCCCAGAGGCTGTGGGTCTCAGTCTATCTAGGACTTGTAAAGGCAGTTGCATGCTTGTGTCAGGTCTGTCAGACATGATCTGAGTCACCTAGCTGGCAGGACGGACTTTGCACAAGATACAGAGCTCAAAGAGGTAGAAATAACCTCAAGACTGGAGCACTAATCTGGGAATCAATAGACTTGGATTCAGTCTTCTGTTTCAGAGACTCACATCTAGGTTACCACACAGAAAAAAAAGCAGTAGCAAACACTCCTGGAGGGCTCTTCTGCTCCTGCTCTGAGATCACAGCAACATCCACATAGAGGAGGGTTTGCAGTGAAAGTCAAAGTGAATGTCCTGCAATCATATTGTTCAATGCCAAGCGCCTCTGTGCTGGCCTTCAGGCTCTTCTAGACTAATCGTAGCCTACTACTTCAAGTATCTGAAATAAAAAACTGGAGATAGCTGTTGCTGCCTAAAACACCAGAGGAGGACTGAACTGGATGCAGTTTCACCTGTGCCACTGCTGAGGTCTTAACGAGGAGGGTTAAGAGTAGAAAGAAACAAATTTAGCAGCAAGTTGTTTCAATCCAAAGGAGAATCCCAGGCAAAACAGATGGGGCATTGGAGAGAAGTGAAGAGGTAAATCTGTTGGCATTTATAACATTTGTGTCTAATAGCTACAGGACTATAAGTGAGAGCAGAAAGAGTGTCTGAATTTGCAGCTGAGTGGGTAGTGCTCTTCTTGATTGTGAGGTTTCAGTTACAGATCATTTACAGTTCTGCCTCATGCATAAAGTTCATCATCACCCCTGGACAAAAAAAAAGAGGTGGAAAATATTCCCAGACACCATCAATGGTAGCTGAAAGTCTGGCCCATCCGTAGAAGGAAATATTGATGTCTGGGGAGGGACCTACTGGGGAAAAGGGTATAAAAAAAAGGTGAAATCCGTGGAAAAAGAGAAGTGACAATAATCAGTGTGACATCCACTGAAGTTGCCTGGGAAACATAACAAACAAATTCTTTATTTTCACATCATTGAACTATGAAAATCATCAATAGGGATACTGGGAGATCCCAGAGTCAAACACTAATGGGCAAAGGGAAGATTTGGGGTGGAAATATTTCTTGCAGCCTACTTGAGTTGTAATATGTCAAACATGAATGCCAAACATGAATACCTGATCTAACCTGTGGCTGAAGAAGACCCTAAGCTGTTGACAGAGGGAAACAGGGAAGGTTTGCTATTGATGTGCTTTTTCTTTCTTTCCTGATGTCTTCTTGATGCCTCTGCTATTGGTTACTGTGAAAAACAAGAAGTGGCTTAAACATGCCTTTGGTCTAACTCAGTGATGCACTCTTTATGTTCTTGTGAAAGAAATCACAGATTATCCTGAGAACTGTTACTTTTAAAGCTGGAAAGGGAATATTTCACATATTTTTCCTGTTGCCTGGATAGCTCAGCATACTGCTGCCATGCATGAAGTGTGCCAATAATCCCATTTTAACTCTCCTTATTCCACAGAGGATTAAAATTCAAGATAACAGCTCCAGGCACTTAAAATATCATGTAGGAAGGCCAAATAGAGGACAATGATCACAGAAAACTCCTTCTGAGCTGCTTGGACTTGATTGAAAATTTCCTGCTTATGTCCCAGAATGTCACTGATATTTTGGAGCAAACTCCCCTGGTGCCTGCTTCTTATGATGGAGGTCCAGTGGTTATAACTGCTGGTTTCTATTAAATGATGAGACACAGGCAGTTTAAACTAGTCTGTGTGCCACAAGAGGAAGCCTGTTCCTGCTTGTTACCCCTCCTATTGTGGGCACATGGACCCGTGCAATGTTGGTGTGAGCACAGGCACTTCTGTGGCTGCTCGCGGTCAGCTAGATCAGCAAGATGACAACCATATGGACACCTGCATGCTAAGAAGCAGGAATGTGGAGCTGAAATCAGTCTTTTGAGAGCAATAAGACTTAAAATTGGCTTAGACTACTTGTGGAAGCATGTATATCCTCTCTCATAAAATCCAATTACTAAGTTTGCTGGGTCAAAGATTTAGTTGTTTGAATGACATCGACCTCAGTTAAGAACTTGTGGAATTTATTGTACAAATGATGATTGACTCCACCAGTTGTGCGGCATTTGGTCAGGAAGTAGAAGACCAAGGATTTAAATTAAGGTTCACATTGTTCAGATTAAGATGGGGGATTGTACAGCTGAGAAGGATATCCTTGCTGTAAGTCAGATACAATCTTAAGAAGATCCCCAACATCCTTCCTCTCTAAAGTAGGTGTGAAAAATTTAAAGAGTCAGAAGAGGTGAGACAGAGAATATATCCAGCTTAGATATAAGATGCCTCCTCAGAAAAAAGTCTCTGTCTTTTTCCTGGATGACTTTTACCCTTCAGTGCCAATGTAGGGTAGAATGTGCACACAGCATCCTGTTAACACATCTGGATACACAGTTGTTCTTATTCCCAGGTACAGAATTGGGCTCTTCTGCTGTTCTTCCTTTGAGTGACATGAATTTTGCATGCCTGGCTGCACAAAAATTCAGCTTGAACAGATGTGAGGCATCTTTCTACCCAGGTGAGCCTGCAGATTCATGTACCCTCCAGTACTTCTGGGAGGTATAAATTCAAACCTTGTTAGTCTGAGGAAGACACTGAATTCAGCTTTACCATTTCCTGGATAAGATGCTGAGCAGAAAAGAGCTGTTGTGAAGGCCTTCTCCTCAAGGGAAACCCAAAACTTAAGCCGGGATCAGGTTTCTGTCTCTGAATTGCAGACTGGCAGCTGTCGGAGTGCTCTGGTCTTAGCACCATGTTTCAGGTGCACCGTCCCCTTTGTTGCGGCAGGCTGCAGTGTAGGAGCCAAATCACCTCGCTGTACTGGGAGGGAAGCCCTGCTGCATCTGAATGGAGAGAGGCACCCCGGAGAGTGTCACAGCCGAGCCTCGCCCGTGACACCGCCAGAGCTGAGTGTGAGCACATGCGGGCTGCCAACATCGGCTCCGTGCTCACCCAGCAGCAGGGGAAAACTTTTAATTAACCACATTCCACTCAATGTGATGCACAAACCCAGGCTGTTTGGGTGTGTCCCTTTGAGTGCTGAAGCTACAGCCTGCTCAGCAAAGCCCCGTGATGGGCGCTCACATAGAAAAAAACCTTGGCTGTATTAGTACATGGGACAAGCTTTCCCATTAATTGAATAGACCTGTGAGTAAACTTCCTAAGAAATTTAATTGATTGTAGGGCTATCCATTTACTCAGAAAATAGGAAGAAAGGCAAAGAAATTTGAAAAGAGTAATGTATTTTTATGTTAGGAATAAAGCCAAGTTCAGCTGTGTAGTGATGACACTCCTGTAACTTATTTTGAGGAACACTCAGGGATGTCTATTTTGTGAATATTTATATATATTTTAAAGATAATGATAATTAAAAGAGTAAGAGAATGGGTGGTGGGAGGACATCATATATCTCCTCCTATTCCTTGGATGAAATTCACAAGCTTCAAATACTATCATCAAAGATAAAAGGCTTGTTGTGTTGGCAACTTTACAGTCGCTTTTCAAGCCTGTCAGATAGTCATGCTGTGGCATCAGCCATTGTTCTTCTGGAGGCTTCCTTCCTCTCTGACTTGATGGGAAAAAATATGTCATCTTTTAATTTATATTCCCTTCCCAAAATTAAAAGGAGGGCAAGAATTGGCAGATCCCTCTTTAGGTGGGAGAAGCCATCTATTATTTATACACCTCTTTTAACCCTGCCGCTGTTACATCTGCTTGCAGAAAAATCCAACAAGCTGCCACTCACCATAAAAAAAATAAATAACATTGAAACCTTTGCTTTGTATTGAATTAAAATATTGGAAATGCAAAGCTCTACCTTGATGTAGGGATCAAGGGAGATGCATTTGTGTTGCTGCTGCAGTCATAAGACAGAACCCATTCTTTTCAAAGTAATTGGCTGCCTGCTGTCAGAAGTCCTGAGGAATGTTTGGCATGTTTGTACAGAGCTGCATTGTCATGCTGTTTTTATTTAGAATAGGATGCTGCCTATAGCTGGACCTCTTCAATCAGCAGTGAACATCTACCTACAATGCAGGTACTGAGTTTTGAGTGTGTTCATGTGTACTTGCTTGTACTGTGCAGGGTATTTTTTGGGTTTTGTTCCTTTAAACTGCTTTGGTTGGGAAGACAACTGAAAAATTCCTCTGTGAATGTGGAGCAAACTGAATTCTTAGAGATTTCCACTTCAATCTTTACAACAGAGACTTCTGAAAGCCCTGTTTGGAAGTGTTTTGGAGAAAGATGTGGCCTCAGAGCAGTTCAAATGCTTTGTCCCTGTCTAGAAGCTCAGAAATAATTCTCACACACCATCTGGCAGGGAAAAGTAGCAGACTCAGGCTGTGGAGAGGAAATGAGAACTGACCAAATGTTTCCCACTTAAGTATCATCCAGTGGATATTTTCCCTCTTCCCACCCTGGGAGCTCAGACTACCCAGGGAGCCCCTTTGCCCCAGTACCAGAATTTGTCTGTCCAAGATGTAAGCTTTCAAGCAAAGCCACCACTAGCTGAACCAAACCCACCAAACCCCACAGCAAGCCACTTGGCTTGTTCCAGTAAAGCTTCATATCATGAACAATACAGACTAGAAGTGAAGTTTTGCATGAAATCACAAAGAAATTATAATCAAAAGGAGCTTGAAGAGATATGATATGAAATCCTGGCATTCCCCTGGGATAAAATAGTCCTGCAGGGCCCTTCCTGACTCATGAATCTGTAGTAAATTGAAGGAGGAAAGTAGGACATATCAGCTGATAGAACAGATAAAGTAATAAATTCTTAGTATTATGGACCCACCCGCCTCCTGCTGTAAATGTGTTCTGTATATTGAAGGGGCATATTCTGCCCTCAACTCCATCCTGAATCACTGTGGATTTTTGAAATTTAGCCTGAAAGTAAGATGAAAACCAAAGGCTATGTCTGAAATTATTAGCATCTTACTATTTTCCAATATTTCATGGTGAGACAATGAGGATATCAGTATTGCTCTTGTTTTATATATACTTTTGTTTTGTTTTGTTTTTCATATTGTGAAAAGAATTTCTGAATTTTGAGCTCTGGAAATTTAGGGAAAAAGCATTTATCCAGCTTCTGCATATGACAAAATTTCCCTCATCAACCGGCTACTCTATACCTTTCTCTAATTTCAGATACCTGAAAACAAAAAGTCTAGCTCTGGGCAAGTAATCTAGACACTTTCTCCATTTAATCGAGAGAAGCAGGCGACTCCAAAATATGACATATCTCAGACTATACTACCTAACATGGCTGGGTGAATAATTTTCTGTCATGCCCATCCTGATACAGTAACTTTCTAGGAATTTGATGGAGACCACTAGGCACTGAAGGCTGCACAGCAGACATAATAATTTTGGTTACAAATTCATATCACCACTATGAAACTGGTCTAAATCCAATTAGTGACCTGCTATAGAGGTGAAAGCCTGAATAACCCATTGGTAATTCCCTGAATTATTTGGCCTCCCAAAGCAATTTTATTTAGCTTGAAGCCTGTTCTTCCAAACTGCTGATTTATATTTTAGCTGAGTACAAGCAGGATTTTAATCATTAACTGTAATAACAGAATTTGTTCTTATAGGGTAAAATCAGCTCAATCCATATCCAGTAAAGTAGCTTGAGTAATTGAAACAGAAACACACTACTCTATCCCTTCAGGCATGTAGCAATAATAGCTAATAGTAAAAGATGATGTATTTCACTCCCTTAGAAACACTAGAGTAATTTTCAGGCCGACAAAAAGATCTGCTGTAGCAGCTATTCAAAGAGGGCAAGATGTTTTCTTTCTATTTGTATCTCTTGATTTACACTTTGGATAGTATTACTAATCAGTGTGCTGGAGGTAGTTTGAACAGGATATCTCTAACTAGAAAAATTACACATACACAGTCACAGGTTCTCACTTGTGCCCACACTCACTCACATACTTTTCTTCTCTTAAAGCTCACACTAGAAAATCAATTTTTTTGTGATAATAATTTCAACTTTATAGAACAGAACATATCAGAGCAAGGATTTTCTTTAAAATGCCTGAATGTCAAGATATCACATCACTTTTTCACTTTTGCAATGGTAAATGTATCAAAGAAAATGTGCTTATGCTTAAAAGGAAAAAAATATCACAAATCTGGTAACTGCTGCTGTCAGAATCTAACTGCTGCTTCCACAGTGGAAAAAATGGAACCGGTGTCTGAGGAGAAATTTATCACTAGCTACCTAGATGGTAACAGACCCCTCTATATAAGAATAAGCATTGTTGAACACATCTGAAAGGTTGGATATAGCTTGCTTGTTTCAGGCACTGATTGACACGGACTTTAGGGTGATTATCCCGTTTGTGCTTCAGTAGGTTTCTGAAGAGTGCTGGATACTCACAGGACAGAGGTAGATGACCCTGAAGGTTTCAGGGGCAGAACAGTTCCAGCAAACCAAGTTGCCTGCTCCTGGGAAAGCAGTTTTATTCCTCAAGAGGTCTTAACTGGCATCTACCTCTCTCTAGAGAATACAGAAACTTACAGAAAAACTGCTTCACCTGGCAATTTAAATGTGAGTACAAGTAAGGTGTCCAAGTTAGATGGATTAGATCGCTCTCTTTCATAAAATCAAAATACTCAGGTGAGTTCTTGACTTGGCTATTATAAGGATCCATACAAGCAAAAGTCGCCCTGTGTCTCACCTAAAAAAAATCCAGTGCGCAGGCTGGAAGGTCTGAAAGGAAAAAGAGGCCTTCCCCAGATCTTCGTACGCGAAGACTGGCCAGCATACAAGCAAAAGTACTTCCTTTTGACCAATTAAGTTGTGGAAGCTTTTGGGAGAGTCCTTTCCTGATTCAGAGACGTGTACCATGTATCATCTGGTACATCGCTATCCATGCTCTTATCTAATAGCTTAATTAATTTTTTAAGAGACCACATAGACAGCTTGTTTCCATAGTACCTAGTTTTGCCAGGATGGGAAGGGAAATGTGCTCAGGCTGCATGTGGATAGAGGAAAAAAATGGCTCTCAGAATGCTGGCATATAGTCAAGAAAAAGATAAAATGGAATAAAGAGTGACCCATTTGGGGAAAACTAAAAACCTCATGTAATAAATTTAGATGCCAAACTTAGGTGTGAATGGATGCAAAAAAAAATCACATCTTTTTGAAATTGCTTAAACATACAGAGATAGAATGCTTTTTAAGTTGGCATGTGAAAATGCAAGACTATGGCAAGGAGGTAGGAGTCGCTGAGTGAGTTTCATGTCACCTAATTCTGGGGCCTGGGTACTAATCCAGATTGGGCTGTTTAAGATTAGTTTTGTAAGGAAGCCTTCCACATGCAGGTGAGGTTTCCTGAGATTCATTACAGGCAATGAAGGTTTCTTCTTCCTATCAACTGCTCCCATGCATGTTTCTACTGCTACTTGAGAAGCTTAAGATATTGTGGCTGGTCTTCAACTCCTCTCCAACAGGCAATGGGCTCCCCACAGGCTCTGCCTCATCTGCTAGATCCATCTAAAAATCTCAGATTGCCACAGAGGATGGCTTCACATGGATAACTGAATCCTGCTCAAAAAGTATTCAATACTGGTGGAACCAAGGACACTGAAGAAATAGGTGGGACAGTCTGCATGAAGGAGTCAATCTACCATCCTACGACTACAAGAGATAGATCAAGTGGCAAAAGGAGCAACGAAATAATTCAGAGAGAAAAAAATTTGACAAAACTTTCTGAAGAGGGAGTGCTATTAGGGTTGTGGAACAGTCTTGCTAAATTACATCAGCACCTGGCACTTAAAAAATTTGATAGCATAAGGCAATAACAAAAGTGATTTTCAACTTATTTGCATTGTAGATACTTTTCATAAAGGCCTTCTGCTCCCCACTCTGGTAACTGTATTTGTCCAAATTATTTATTGCAAATGAATATGAGATGAATTCAACTATTTTCCCCTGTTTATAAATCATATTCAAGCTCATCTTAATTTGTATGGAAGTATTCATTGCACATAAGTATTTGCCAACTAGTTTATGAGGACAAATTACAGATGACAATTTGTTCGTGAACACTTATTTCAACTCTTTATTACTCCTGAGTTGTGATTAGTCATCCATATCACATGGTATTGAACTGACTGTTACTTTTTAATCAAGAAAACAATGATTAATGATGGCAATTAACTGATAATGAGAAACAAGAATAATGTGAAGTTCAAGACTCACAAACATTTTTAAATAAACAAACAAGCACTAGAAGACACAGAGGGAACCAATATCAGTTTCCTATGAGTATGAAAATGACTAACTTAATAAGTTCATTGGTGGAACATGCATCTCCTCCAGATTTTTTTCCTAAAAAACCATGCTGCCATTGCTACATGCAAAAGTAATTTTGGGATAGCACTGAAGCAGTTTGGTGATCCGTGTTGTATTTGATCTCTTTCCAGGTGAAGGATTTTATTAGCGTTGCATTTTCTCCTGTGGCCTGCAGTACTCTTAGATGTAGTCTTTTGAGGACCTCCTGAAGTCTGGTCCTGCACAATTTGTGGTAATCCCCAGTTTTGGTCCTGGCTGGAACTATACCAAAAAAGAAAGAAAAAAACAACAAAAAAGGACAAGAAGCAGCTGTGCATATTGCAGACAAATACTTGTTATTTTGAATTTACTTGGTTGAACTATCTACTGGGAACCCTGGAAGAATCTTGTTCTAGGCTATAGGGAGAAGAAGGTGTCACTGCTGGAAGAGTGAGTGATGCTTCATGGTTGTGACAGAAGCAGCTCTAAGCACTGTTATTTGAGTACCACTGCACTAGCAAATATGTGGTAGAAGTAAACTTGCCTTGGCAGCAAAATAGATGAGAATATTTAGAGTATCTTTTAAGATCTCTTTCTCTGATTTGAGAAAGGAATCATACATAAAACACTTAAATCTGTGATATTTCTCTAAATGATACCTCTCTTAATGAAGACAGCTTTGACCTTTTTTTAAATTAGTTGGGTGGAAAATGGAGCAGAATATCCATTTACAATTTATATAATTTATCTTTAAAAATACATAATCTTCTTTGATCAGATAAGCTATGAAAAAAATCCAACCTGATCATGTTTTCTAGATGGCAAAATTCCAGAAGAATGTGGAGCCACCAGAAAAGCAGTGAAGCAATTGGCACTGAAGCCTTTCCTGTGTTTTCAAACTGTCTTTCCAGTCCCTATTTATTGCAAAAATGCAATGTTTTTGGATTTCTTCTTGACTTTCAGATGTAGTTGTATCTGGTGAATGGATTTGGATGGAACTGGGAAGGAGTAAAAGAATACTATTGTGTTCCCCCTCAAAAAACAACAGAAAAGTATAGACCAAATAAATAAAGACTAAAATAATGATAAGTTTACATGCATTTTCATAGGCAGGTATGTCCTAGGTTACAATGTAAGATGTTCCCAAAAGTATGTATTCTATCACCATCTTCATGAGCTGTTGAAACCAGGTGGGGCAGTGATCCCTGCCTCCTCCCTCCAGACTATCTCCTGTTAATGGGTTATTGGTGCCTTGCCCCTGACTCACAGATAACTCACCCCTGGACTATCTTCCGTTAATGGCCCATTGTAGGAAAATCCGGCCGGAGTCAAGAGAACAACTCAATATGAGTTATGCATCTTGCTTTTTATTGTCACTCACAGTACATATTTATAGCTTGTTACATTGTTCACGAGCTGTAGCATAAAGCATAATTGGTTAATATCCTCTGTTCACCCACCCTAGGTTTAGCTATCATTGGTTAGAGCTGAGATGCATACACAGTGCAGACTTCAGCAATATTTCTTTACTACTACAAAAGCCTTGCCAACTTTTCCTCTTATCAGCCCTACAAAGACATTTCAGTAATACATCTGTTGCTCAAGCTATGGAGTCAAGGTTAGGATTGTGCATTCCATGGCCTCTATCTTCTAGCCACTGCCTTACAGCCCATCAGTGCCTTGCCCATGACGCACAGATAACTCACCCCTGGACTATCTCCTGTTAATGGCCCATCAGTGCCTTGCCCCTGACTCATCAACCCATGATGTTCCACCCAGAGGGAGGAACCAAGCATTCCATCCTGGATATAATCTAAGATTTAGAACACCACAGCAGCTTTTTCCACTAGATTTCCAGAGGACAGATGCTACATAGCCACCAGTAGACCTTCTGAGGAAAACCAGACGTTTCTACAGGATCACTGCTTCAACAGGACCACATCCATCACTGCAGGAGGACTGCAGCCACCATCTTATCAGACTGCTACCACTACCCTGACTATCAGGGTGTCACGTCATATCCTGACTCTGTCAGTTTAAACCAGTGTTTTCTGCCTTTATTTTAATTTTCCTATTAAATTGGTATTCTGACTTGGTGTCTCCCACTGGTTTGTTTTCAAACTAGTACAAGGTAGTATTGTGGGATCACAACTATATAAAGAATTGGTCTAATTGGGTGAAAAAAAGGAGATACATACACTTTCTTTATGTAGATATATCAACATTTCAGCTTGGTTGTGTAATTGTCATCACCCCAGGCAGACAAAACAGCCTTAAACACAAGAAAAAAAAATCCAATAGTTAGAATAGATTAAGTTCTCCAAACACAGAATATGAAGCCCAGTTATGGAGCAGGTGTTTCTGAAGCATCACTCCTTAAGACACTGAAGGAATTGAGTACAATGGATCATGTGCTGTGGGCCAGGTAAGGAGGTGTTGGTAGCCACCTCTGAGCTGTGCCAAGGGCATACACCTGGCTGTACTGTGCCACATCCCTGTCTGCCTGGCCAAACTTGTTCAGTGGTGTTCTGATGGCAGGAGCCTAGGGAAGATTATAAGATTGGGGTAAATGTATAACTGATATTCCTGAATGAATCCACATAGGCTCCAATAAATCAAAGTGCCAAGACTCCCTCCACTGAAGATGGGATTGCTGCACTGAACAGCTCTGGTTAGGTTTTTTTTACCCCATGAATTTTTCCTGTCAGTTTTTAAAGCTTGCCAAACTCTCAGCATCTGTTCTATCAAATGACAGGGACAAGTCCTCAGTTTACTTATGTACGGTGCAAAGGAATATTTGTCAGTGCATCATCAGAACTTCTTCACTGGCCCTGCCTTGCTGCCTTGAATATCATCAGGTTTGCTTCGCCTCCGCACACCTGTCTGGTAGTCTCTGGGCTCTGAGGTGACCCTGGCTTCCCCAGAGCTGCTCTACTTGGGTACCAAGGGAAAGGACTGTCTCTCTGCCAGTGAGAACTCTGCCTGGCTTGCTGTTACCCACCACTTCCACCTTCCCTCCTGCTGTGAAGCAGTCCTGGCTGCACCCTGGCAGTGTTCCACCTGCCAGGGTGCAGCTCCCACTCCTGTTTTGGATCTCTTGTATGCCAGTTCCCCTGAATGCTATTGAGTCTTGGCAAGGGGAGTAGTTAATTAATTTCCCTTCACAGGAATCTTCAATCCAATCTTCACAGGATTTTACAGAATTCATTTTAATTCGTACCTTAGTTTCCCCATATAAAAATTAGTAAAAAAGTTGATGTTTTCCTCTGTGAAATAATTTATAATCTAAAGGTGAAAATTGTAGGAGCTGCTTAGGCATAGACCTTGAAATATCTCCCACTGAAACCAGAAGGAGCAGACACTAATGTACCTGAGTGGAAGTGGCTCCTACTAGAGCTAAGATACGGGTGTTAATTTTTTCCCAGCTTCAATAGTCTAAATAATGGTCATTTAATATAAATTAGTCAACAGAGATACAGAAGTAGTTTCAGCCCACTTTAAAAACCCCATAGTGTCCACAAAGAGAACCTAAATTGATTGCTTGGATAGCCAGACTTAACTGGTTGTTTTATGCTAGGTGTCAGGAAGTTAATGGCTAATTTACTTGAGTCTGGACTGATGGATCCAGTATTAGCCTTTGCTAATAAGTAAAGTATTTGGTTATAAATCATTAGAATAGCAATATTGTCTTGCTGCAGCCTTATAATGCTGCCAGTTTAGCATGTCTGAAAAGGCCCTTTGGGTAAAAAAGGCTTAAAAGATTAGAGATAAGATGGAGGTGATGTAATTCAAGGAATAGTCATCTGCATCTGGTCCAGATACCAATTAATTCTGATTCTTCCTTAATTTCCACCAAGTTAAAGAAAAGATGGATTTGATTTGATAAAGATGATTTGTTCCTACTCTGCTGCGCTTTAGTAATCTCAACTATATTTTAACCTGCCATGACGGTACTGAATATAAGGCATATTTAGCTCTGTGTGAATCTGAATTATCTTCTTGGAATGCACTTTATTAGGGAGATGAATATTTTTACTGATATCTTTCTTTTTTAGCAGGCTGAACCCTCTGGTTTTAGCCACAAAAGAATGTAATATAGAAGATTTTAATAGGAATATGAGATAATATGACATTGAGAAATACCTCATTTATATGCTTTTGGTTTAGATTATTAACCCTGGTTCAGTTTCAAGAAATGATTATAAAATTAAAACGAAACTCCACAAACTCTATGTTTCAGATTAATTTATCACACATATCTCTTTCTTCTTATGGTTTCCATTCCTGGTGTTTAAATCTTGAAGCTATTGCACATGATAGCATACTGCCATAAATGCTACAAAATGTGCAGACAGATGAGCAATGCAAATTGTATTCGGGTTTTACAGGAATCTGCACCAGGGATAAAATCAGACAGAAATTGTTTACCTCACAGGGAAAACAAAGGAGAAAAAGAGCAGAAGTTTCCAATATATTGCAGAAGTTTATGCTCCCACTGAGATCAGCCATTTCACCGCTCACTGCGCCCACGTTCTGGGCTCTGGAAGCAGCCCCCGCGCCGTTCCATTTGTTCTCAAGAGATGCTGACAGTTCTATGACCAGAGCTGCCCAGCGCCCAGCGTGCACAGTGAGACCGGGGGTAGACTCGAGAGGCCAGCTAAACCCGCCGTGTACAGCCCTGCATATTCACAGCTCTCTCTGTCCCGGGGCAGGGTGTGCCCGGGGGGGTTGCCCTGTCCTATTTTCGCAGGGAGGAGAGGAAGGCTGGCTCAGGCGGCAGCCGGGATGCGGTTCGGAGCGCTGCTGGCCCCGCGGCGGGACGGGCGCCGAGCCCCCGCCGGTCCGCCTGCTCTCCAAAGCAGAGCCCCGGGCTCCCTCTGTAGTCCAAGTGGGGAATTCTAGCTACCTCCAGGAGCTGGTTCGTCCTGTGAAACAGTCCTTTGTCTGTGACTGCGTGTGGCAAGAGGGGCAACAGCCTGGGAATGGGGAGAGGGGGGGTGTGTATATCTTGGGAGCTCCCTGCCCCACTGGGCATGGGGAAGCATCAGGTCTGTCTTCTCTAGGACTCTGATCACCCCGGGGACCAAAGCAGGCCTGCTGAATATTCAGTACAGGAAATACATGGACCTTTTGGGGAAAATCCACAGGAGGGCCATGAAGCTCCAGGCGGTTGGAGCTACTCCCCTGCTAAGGCAGGCTGAGAGAGTTGAGGTTGTTCAGCCTGCAGAAGAGAAGGCTCCGGGGAGAATTTACAGCAGCTTCCCAGTACCTGAAAAGGGCTACAAGAGAGTCAGAGAGATACTTTTTACAAGAGATAAGTGTTAGGATAAGGGGAAAGAGTGTTAAACTGATTGTTTAATCAACTGAGTGTTGATTCAGATAAGGAAGACATTTTTTACAATTAGGGTGGTGAAACACTGGCACAGGTAGCCCAAAGAGGTGGTGGATGCCCCGTTCCTGGAAACAATCAAGGTCAGGTTGGATGGGGCTCTGAGCAACCTGATTTAGTGGAAGATGTCCCTTATCATTGCAGGGGATGTCACTAGATGACATTTAAAGGTTCCTTCTGACCCGTACTATTCTATGATGCTATGATTAGGCTGTAGAGTGTGTGATCCACGTCAGGTCAATACTTGATGCCCCAGGGGACACATTTACAGTGTCTGCTCTAACCTGCCTGTCACTTCACGGGTGTAGCGTTGATCTTGCCCCAGAAAATGTCTTTTTATAAACTGCAGATGTCCTTCATTAGCACACGCTGCTTTGTTTGGAAATGGTTGGTCACAGTGCACACAAGAAAATAACAGGATGACCATGCACCCATGGCAGTCAGCCTGCAGGGGCGTGAAGCCCAGAGCAAGTGTGATCCTAGAGAGAATCAAGTCCCAGAAGCACTAACATAAAACATTGTCACCTCAGGCTTGATTACAAAAAAGTAAGACCAAGAGATAAGTCATGCACTGTTGGCCCCTAATTGCTAAAACATTGTTGTCAAAAGCATGTCTTGAAATGCTACAGTAGTTGTCAGCTCTGGTGGGCTAAAAGAAACCTCCTGCCTTTATCAAGTAAAAAAGACATATTGGAAAATCAAATCATTCACAGATGGGAGATTTTTCTGTATAGAGCTTATAAGATAAAGAAATATTCATGATTCCTATAAAAAGAACTAGTTCAAAGATAATTTTGCCACTGTTGCTAGGACCAGAGGCCAACAAGTAGAGCAGAGTGACTGCTTCCCACTAAGTGCTCTACTGCATAAAATGACACGAACTCAGAAATAGCCAGACAAATACTGAGGGACTACACATCTCCTTTTGGCATCACTTAATGAAACTAAGTTTCTGCCACTTTCTAGCTGTAAACAATCTCTTCAGTCTCACCGGCCATTTGTGTACAAACAGGAAAGTCCTCTCTGAATCAGAGTAGGCTAAAGCGTCTCTGCAGTTTTTTTGCGCTTTTTCCATGGAAGATGTGTTGCTCCTCTCCCTGCTGCTTGACTCGAATGTTTCCAGCTCTGAAAAGACCCCCCAGAGATGGGGCTACCCAGTGCCCAAATGACAGATTCCTATGTCCTTCCGCTTCTTTACCTTAAAGAGAGAAAACCAGATTTGTTCATTCTGTGAATATGCAGGTTATACTACAGCTAAATATTATGCAGAAGTTTGTGCTGTACTTACATTACTATTGAACTTTAGTTTTTGCACTTCATTTTTAATCTGAAACAGGTGTGTGCCACAGTGATATTTAAATCTATGCAAAGAAATAAGCAAAGATACTTTTTCCTTTAGGAGAATCAAGTTCTTCATCCTTCTTCCCTTTAGAGGGAGGAAATTTCTACTTCCAATTTAAGGTAAATTTGTCCATTTTGCCAAATTAACAGTTGGAACTCCTGTACTTCATTTTCTTGTGGTGCCTGGAAAAGAAAGCTTTAATAATTTCCCTTTGTTTTTTGTGCCCATCTAGCTCCAGATCATTTGACCATGAAGGACAGCAAGCAAGGAGGCAGTGAATTTAATGACAGTCATTCTGTTTTCAGTGAAAGAAGGCTAAAGAAGCCACCTTCAGGAATCATGGAAAATCAGGTTGGAAAGTAAAAAATTTAACATCTCAGTTTTGGAATGCAGGACCTAAGTGGAGGCAATGGACTGAAACAAACCTTATAATTCCCCTTTACAAAGGTCCTGAGTGAAGAAAGGCAGGGACAGATTGAAAAGTAGAGATATCTGACCCCCTATTCACCAGTGTATCTGACTCACCAGATCTCAGTGATGTTACACACCCCCACATGATGTAAGCACGGATGAGGCTTAGTGCCATGACATTGTCAAACCCCAATATGACTGGTTTCTGAGTGCTTCTTTTTTGGATGCTCAGTTTGGCAGACCGCAGAGAGGCTTGAGAGTGAGCAAGTGTGGAGCATCACTTCATTAATGCTTCTTGAACCTGAGTAGCAGAAAATGCACATATTAAATTCACCAGGTACTCCTGAAATGTTTGGTCCATATCTGTCCATGTGTGTTGCAAAGTGCATGTCACATGTATGTGCACTATAAAAAAAGGAATGAGATATATGAACAATTGAAATGCTGAGTGTTGAAACACATGTATTTCACAGGTATATGTTTATTACATTTCACTGCACATATGTGCTTCTAGGATCCTAGCACATTATCTAGTATTCTAGCATAGTTTTAGGATATACCTTATCTCATTCAAAACCAGCACAAAGAAATGTAGATATACTTATCTGTAAATATAATTAATATTTTAACGTTTTGAAAAAATGTTTTGATACAATAGAAACACCTAATATTTTCCTATTGTGTGATACTCTTGTCCCAAGGATAAGATTGCTAAAAGTCAGCTATTGCTATGATAATAAATTGTTTGTGATTTAGTAAAACATAATAGATTGTTGAATTCTAGAAAAATACCTTGTATTAATTTGAAGGACTTCAAAATACTTCTTCCTTTTCAGGTAGTGTATCCCCTGAAAACGAAAACACTTATTAGGATACAAAGAGTTATCACAGTTCTTATTCCTAGCAGCTGAAAACAAGGAAAACACTCCATTATGAAAATGATGACATATTCTACAATGCCAATTTATTAGCACATACTGCAGTATGGAAACTCTAATTTTCATCCCCAACAGTCAAAGCTGAAAAAAATTTTACAATCAAGTGCGTATTCCTGTACTCTAAAGACTGCAGTGTGTATCTGAAAGATTTCTAAATGATAGTCACAACAGCCCAGGTACTGGCCTGTCAAGACAGCACAGAGGATTAAATCAACCTTCACAGAACACTTTACCCCTAAGTGTCTCTGAAATAGGAACATCATTCTGAAAGAGCAATGGAAAGATACCGCAGCCTATCATAAAATGTTCTGGGTACTTGTGCCTGCATTTATGAGAAAGCGTTGCTGACCGAGATGTGTAAATAAAATTCCAGCAAGATCAAATATTACTTTAAATGATAGCAAAACCAATCAGTGTCTAGATAAATTATCTTCTTAAAATCATCTTCTATATTTTGTCAGCAGATCTAAGTGAAAACCTGAGAAAGCATGCAATTACTGCTGCTAGGAATTAAAAAGTAAATGAAAGCAAGCCATGTCTTTATTTTGAAACGATTATGTAAATAAATAACAGATCTAAGAGTACATCTACAGTCAAACATGTCCTGAAGTACTTATTGTGTGATGTATCGATTGCCTGTTTATATTTTTTTTCTCTTTAAAGATAGCATCAAACTAGCCTTGGGTCTGCATCTGTAACAGTGCAGGTAGATTTTTATGCCCACATGGCTGGGTGAGTTCTGTGCTACTGTATGAGCAAAAGCATTAGGTCACTAAGAAAATAATGAAAATGGCTGTGCTTGAGGGATGAGGAATGTAGGTTATTTAGGAAAATATTAGACACAAACATAATTAAATATATCTCTCTGTAAATATTTAAAAAGCTTTCAGTATTTCTTTCCATGATTGTAAGGGGTCTGGCTGGGATGGAGTTAACATTCTTCATAGCAGCCCTTATGGTTCCATGTTTTGGATTTGTGGATAAACCAGTAATTTATTATTGTTGATAATACAGCAATGCATTGTCTATTAATGAACAGTGCATGAACATCCTTAAATTTTTTTTAATGTTCTTTTTTTTAGTGTTTTATCACTCTATCCCCAAAGTGATTAAGGCAGGGGTGTGCAAGAATTTGGGAGCAGACACAGCCAGGACAACTGATTTGAACTCTCCAAAGGGAATTCCCAAAGCTATATTCCATATCATATAATATCAGTTCCATCTCAAAATGTTTGCTCTCAGAAAATGCTGAAGAACTAATTTAGCACCTGTTTCTGGTCATTTCAGATAAGGCTAACTCAATTTTCAGTGAAAAACAAAATTTTAGAGCAGTTTAATAGTGATTTTAGTTAAAGAAGATTAATTAAAATTGGGTATTGAATAACAATCTGCTGTTATTAGGCCAGCTGACCCACATGAAGACAATTTAAGGACAGTTTTATTTTAGTCAAGCTAAATAAAGAAGGACTAGAGCACAGATTTCCTATTTGGAAATGCACATATAATCCAGGTAGTTTCCTGGATCATTTTATAAGGAGTTGCTTTTCACAGCAGAAACACATAACTCAAGCACTCCAAAACATCAAAAAAAAGCAAAAAATATCCAAAGTAGAACATAAATGATTAAAGATCTGGGACCAGTAAGCTATTTTATTAGATGAGTTTGGACACTCTTTAACACGCCACTTGTATAGCTTAAAGTACTCCAGGACATAGCTACATTTTTGCTGCATATTCTTCTAAATGATACTCTTTTTTAGATTTTAGTTACATTGTGTACTTACTTAGGAACTTTATATACCTTTTTTTTTGAAAACAGAGGTGATTCTTGAATTGAATCAATAGAGTTAAATGCGGGTTCTTAACTTCAGATGTGCTTAGAAATGTGATAAATACCTGAATCTTAGTCTAGGGTTAGAAGTTTGATACGTGTGCCCCACTAAACATATTTGTCTAAGTTGAAAATTAGATTTCTGTTAAATGTGGTAATTTTTTAGTGTTTTCAGTCTTTTTCCAAGTGTGAGTATATGAACTGTCCTAGATAGATTATGTGAAAGCCAGCAGCCTGTATGGCACAACAGAAACCAGGGCACGGATAACATGGTTTGGTTGATATACATATTCTACCACAATACCATTATTAAATAAGACTTGATTGTCACAGGTGCCAGCCCTGTTTATTAAGGGAAGCCTATTTACCTGAACAAGTCTGTGAAGTATGACAGCATAGTTGCTGCCTCATTTGCAGTTGCAATGTCCCAGCTGAGGCATTAATACATTGAGAGAAGGGTGGGATGAGTAACTAGGATTAAGAGTCACTAGAGCCATCCCAGGGGAAGCAGCTGCCACTCTGGAGCAGAACCCTTGACTTGTTTGAAGTGCATATATATAACATTTATTTTAGGCTGCTGTGGTGATTTATCTTAGCTACAATTTAGAGTCCAAAGGTAATAAGAGAGGCAGGCAATTTCCACATACAGCCAATGACAAGAAGTAGGATCCTCCAGGGGGCAATTCAGAGCATGCAAGTTAGATGCTAAAGTAGCTGAAAATGGATGATGTGCTTACTTCCTTCTGAACTTCATTTTCATCATCCATTAAGGGGAAGCAAAAGCATTTCTTTACTTTTCTTTTTCCTCTCCCCCCACTGTTTCATTACATGTTAATTGTTTTTCAGGTACAGCTTCCTCCAGCGGCACAAAGGCAATTTAAAGTCCTGCATTTCCCATATGTACTTTGTGTTCTAGGAGCAAACATATCCTGCAAACAGTGAATGCTAGAAAGGAACACCGCTCTAGTATGCCTGTCTTTGGCTATCTTGGTATTGCTAATGGGGAATAGAAAATAGTTTGCTAGAGCCTATTTTATTGCTACATTGACTATCCTGTTTGACCTTTGATGGTTGAACTGAATTGATCTTGCTGGAGGAAGAGTTGATTTCTGAGATTCGTGGACCGTGCACACATGCATGCATACATTACTAAGCCATAAAGACCTAAAAGAATACACTGTGGTTCAAAGCCAGTCCATAAGGCCTTCTCACTGAGCTCAGCATGCAGGTGAAGGAATCCATTCTTAACCAACACAACCAGCGCATGCAGGCTCAGAGCTGGCATGCAAGGTACTATGGCAACAATATAGTAAAAATTGGAGAATCAGCTGCTGTCTAGCCTGTGAACTGGTTTGAATAAAAGACATTAATTGCTAAGTGTCTGTGCTTTCACCAGATGCTCAAAGGCTCATTAACCTCAGCAGAATAGCAGACTCATTAGCAGGCTTGTCTATGGATTAACCATTCAAGACTGATAGAGATTGCATTTGCCCAGGGTAAGTTAAATTAACTCTATACATTCACATTATTTTTAACAGAAGCTGAAGGATCTTTGGAAATACATTTCTGTAATTTTCGTCTATCACAGCTCAACCAGATTTCTAGAAGAGAAGAAGGTGTTTTACTGTGGCTTAATTAGTGTGTCAAAACTGTCATCAAAGTGGATTATTCTCTTAAAAAAGGTCAGAATTGCAGATTTGGTAGTTTTGCTCTTTTGTCAATTGCCTTACATATTGGTGGAGGTCCAATGATAGTCAAGAAACGTGTCTAAGATGATTGTTCTTCTGACATTTCTCAGATCTAAAGCTGAGTTCTGGCAATTACTCTGGAGCCAAGCCCAGGCCATCCTTGTCTTTGAGACACTTATAAAAGATAAGAAGATAAAAGTGGAGACAAGGTTCAAAAGAAGCTTCAATCAGGTAGTTTAAAATCAGGGTCATAACTCTGTTTCACCCCTCTGTCTTGATTCCTTTCCTCCCAAAGGAAGCCAAGAGGACCAAGGGTATCTTTCTTGAAGGTAAGAACAACCCTATGCTGTATGGGCTGAGGAAGAAAATTCTGGTTTATCAGCAAATATAGACCTGAGGCTGAAGCTCAATCACTCCTCTAAATCACTGAAGTTGATGCAACTCAGAGGAATGAGCAGTGGCTAATTCATTATATAAATGAGATTTGTTCATGTGATTAATTTAGAAATAAATTGACAGATCATAGATCATGGATTAATAGAATGGTTTGGGTTGGAATGGACTTTAAAGACCACCTAGCTCTACCTGCTCTGCCATGGGCAGGGACATCTTCCACTTAGACCAGGTTGGTTAGAGCCCCATCCAGCCTGGCCTTGAACACTGCCAGGGATGGGGCATCCACAGATCTCTGGTCAGCTTGTGCCAGTGTCTCACCACCCTTTCAGTGAAGAATTTCTTCTTAAAAGCCCATCTAAATCTACCCTATTTCAGTCTAAATCAAGTTCAGTCCCCCTTGTCCTATCACTACATGCCCAAATAAAAGGGGCTCTGCTTTAGTGCAAAGGACAGTACTGATCCTTCCTAGTGACCCACAATCCTTTTTTATGAATTTCAGAGCCTTCAGCTTTAAAGCTTGATCAATTTCTACCCCTCTGCTCTAGAACTGATGTGCAAAAAGGGCATTAGCTATAAAGTCTCCTGGCACTCTCCTCTGATTTGAGTGGACATCTTCAGTAAAGAATTCACAAGCCAGCTAAAGCCACAGGCAGAAGTTTTGAAGGGTGCAACAAGAACAAGTTTTTTTAACAACTGATGTTGCTTACAAGCAAAACCACGGCTTGTGAATTGCAGTGAGTCAGCTTTCTTCTTATAAGTTCTGGATGACACTTGACAATGTTTTTCTTTTGAAAAAGGCACTTATATATTTCTTACAGTTGGATGTTTGTTTCCCATTGGGAAAACGAAAAGGGGTTTCTTTCTCATCCTTGTGCACAAAAAAATATATGTAGGCAATATTGTTTGCGAATGATGCTACCTTCACTCAATAAGACATGCCTTAGAAAATGGCTCTGAAGTGTTCTCAAAAGTGTAAAACCATGCTCTACCCATCTACAGAGATGACTTCTGTCAAGCCATTGATTTTTCTCAGCCCTTTGAATGATAGCTTGAGAGTTTTTGCTGTACTGTAATTAGCCAAGGAAGGAGCAAATCACTTTTAAAGTTAGCCCATACAGGCATTTTCTGTTTGTAATATGCATGAAAATTAATTACACTTCGAATTTACTCAACACAAAGAGAAGCTAGTGAATCACAATTTGCAGTTCATTGAATAAATGTCAGTTATTGATTTCTGTGGTTCAGTGCTAGTGAGGTAATGTCATGTTTGCTACTCATTAGAGGTGACACAGCACAATATATCATAAAATGTAATTAGAGGAACATCAATCATTTAAAATATGCAGCTAAGATTAAATGTATTGCTGTGCACAGAGAAACGAAAGGGCTCATTAACAACATAGTGTAATGTGACAGCAAGAGGGAGACTGATTTTCAAAAAAAGGAATCTTTCAGTGTGTTGAAGATCATGACAAGCCTCTTCTTCATATTTTAATTAAGATTTTAATCTGATTTTGTTTCTGCTGCTAGAACAAATGAACTTTCATGCATGCCATTTTGTCAAAATATTTATGATAATGTTCATTAATTGTTGATTAATAAAACTTCTCATTAAAGTTCTTTTAAAACTGGTCAAATGACTTTTTGAATAGGGCTTTCAGTTCATCTCTTCTGAGATCTGAAATGTGGCTGTTTGATCACAACTTACACCAATAAATCTTCATGATTTTTTGATATCTCACTTGGAGACAGAGCCAGAACAATAAAAAGCAGGGAGGGAGGTAAAAAAAAATCAAAGCTTTACCTTGCTGTGAGGAAACTTCTGCAAGGAGCTAGTGGGAAAAAGAAAAAAGCAGAGGAAGAGCTAACATCCTAACACCCTTCTACTTCTTTCTTTAGCAATGCAAGTAGAATTTCAGTAAGGGTGGTTCTTACAGCTCTGTAAAGCATGATTTGAGTCTGTGAGTTTTTAGAAATGCTTGAAAAGTTGAAGGCCTGTAGAGTAGGCTAATTTTAGCTCCCTGTGCAGTGGAGGGATCCAATCCTTGTGAGCAGTGTGAAAATGATCCTTTTACCCCTGCCTTTAGAGTCCCTCATCTGTTCTCTCCTCATCTGTTCTTTCATCTGGGCTGCCAGTCTGAAGCAACAGCTGAGAAGTCTCCTAGGAGGAGAAACGCTACCAAGTAGCCTTGCTAATTCTGCCACTTGAAAAGCTTTAAAATTTTCCTTACCTGAGGGAGCAGTAGGTTTTACAAGTAATCTAGTTTTAGGAAATGTGGCTCTGTGGGCAGGGACCTTATTATGCTGTGAGCTGGATAGGAGGAAAAGATCTTCTCTAGCAGATAATTTTTAAAATAATTCTTATATATTCAGATCCTGAACATTATCCTAATATGAAGCAAACTATACCACCATTTCCATTCACAGTGGAAATTTTTAGTTCTCAGATATGCTTACCCGTTCTCTCTCTTCCTACTTTTATCAAAAAAGAGAAAAAATTGGCCACAATGGAATGGCTAAAACATGAATTTTATTTGCAAATATATTCCTTCTCTTTTTCTCTGTTTCTGTGCTCTTCTCTCAGGGCTATATCTGTGTTGGCAGCTTAACTCATTACTGAACTCCAAAAAGTTTCTTAAAATGAATTAGTCAATGCTCCCATGCCCCAATCCCTGCCCGCAGGCACTTTTGATCAGTAAAAATTAAAAGCCAGAGCTAGGAGTCATAGCACAAAGCCTGTCAGAGTTAATGGAGCATCTAGATGACGCTCTTAGTCATGTGGTTATCTTTAGATAGTCATGTGAGGAGCATTGATTTGGGCTGTATCCTTATGGTTATCTTCCAACATGAGATATTCTCTAATTCTCTGATTCCATGACCCTGGTCCTCTGGGAACACTTGGATTGGTGTCAAACCTTGAATTTATCCCTCTGCCAGAGTTTTTCTGTAGACGCAAAAATCTCCAGGGCTTCAGTCCTAAACCAGCTCATCTGTAGGTTGTGTTTTATTTACATGAAATTCAATCCCAGCACTCATGTGTGTGCAAAAATGCTCCTCTACCCATACCACCATGCCCTTTCTCCACCCTTTCGTAAGAGCTTGGCTCCCTCCCACATTTTCTATAACAAGTTTTTCAGAAGTCTGCTAGTTCCTGTTGATATGCCCGCACCTCTGAAAAGGAGAAGGTACCAAAGTGGGAAGAAAGCAGACTGTAGGACTGAGGGAAGTAGACCGTAGTGCTACTACTGCTGTTAGCATGCAGGCCTTTCTCATTCAGGGCAGCATCACTGAGAAATGGTCTTCTCTTGGTTAACAGGCCCTGTTCACTTTATTGACCACTGCCACTCGGCTTTATGGCAACAGATCTTCTAGATGGATATTTAACAGAAGCTTACACACCCACAGTCCCCGTAGGTGCTCAGCTGGAGGACTCATGGGTTGATCCACTTGCCTGAACATTGGTCTGTAATGCTACTTCAGGTAGGTTAGGTGCTCTGTTAGACTTCCAGCTGCCACTTCAGCTGCATAAGCTGGGACTGCTTGTGACTGTTGCAGTCTTGGCATGGCTGACGAGTTTTTCTCATCCTCCTTTTTGCTTCTGGCGAGAGCTTAATCCTGTGGTGTTCCTGAGTTTTCTAACAGGGAAGATTTAGCTGAAAGCGTAGGATGAGCATTGGCTGCCTGTGAGTTCCGTGGCTCCTCTGCTAGGAAGAAATTGAAGCCACATGTCCCTCCACCCAGTAAGAGGCTTCTAATTCAAATAACCCTCCCCAAATTTAAGCATTTAGTAATCATTAAAAAGTGAGCATTCATTGTTTAATAAAAGGGGATAAAACAGAAAAGGTCTAGTCTAAGAGTTAGTGGTCTTAGAGAGTGAGTTGATCAGATCTTTGTTTGGAATAAGAGGCACATATGGGGTATGACTTAGGTGTAGGGTTACTTGAGGGAGGACACGTCCCAGCGAGTTCATGCAGAGCAAATCAGGAGTGAGAAATTCCACTGTACCTGTTCACAAGGCAGAGACTAGTGCTTTGTAACACACTGGCAAGCACTGGTTGTTACCGAGGTCTTTATGTACTTTTGTCATAGCATTGAAATTGTCCACATTTAAAGGGTTATGGCTTGAGAAAGAAAGTCTCAGAAATTTCAATATCTTGGATATAAACTAGGATTAAAATAGCATCCTAGTGACTCTTGTTAGAAGACAAAATCTGTCCTGGGACTGCAATAAAACCACAATTCCCTCATTTTTCACTCTTTTTATTCTAAGCTGATTCTTTTTTTGGTCAGATTTTCTGGAATATTTGATGCTAAGACAGTAGGCAAAATTTTAAACAAAAAATTCCTGGTTGAGCAAAGTAAGTTTTAATGTTTGAAAGTTTTGTGCAAGCAGAATAGGAAATTCTGCAAGATCTGCCTTTAATTTATCTATAATACTATTTAGCATGGATGTGTAATGTATATCTGCATATTGGTCAATAATGGTCCAGAAAGAACTAAGTAAATTGATTGTTTATACAAATTCAGACCCAAGACAGTAATTGCATAATGTGTATTACACAGCTTTTGCTGAAAACTTACAAACCTCATCTACTTAGCAGTATACATTTAAACAATGTTTCAGAAGTCCAGGGAGGCACTACAGCATGTGAATAAAAAAGCATTAATCCATGCCTAGCTGCGTTGAAAGCACAACTAGACTGTATGAATTTATTTAAAGCAATTGACGAATGTGCCCCAGCACTTTCTTACAAAGTTAGCCATGTAGAGAGCCTTGGTTAGCTTCCTTTTTATCTTTATTTTCAAGTGAAAAGAACAATTAAAGAAAGTATTTAGCTAAATAAAGAAGAAAAGGCAAGGTAAAGAAAAAAAAAGAGATTGTGAGTCAGCCAGTCTTTCTGAACCATTCAAGAGGCAGCAGATGGAAATTGGCAGCTGGCCACCTTTTCCCACAGGTGAAGGCAAGAGTCTGAGCTCTTCCAAACAATGACTTTTCCTAATGCATCAAAATTACAAAGGCGTCTATGCTAAATAACTTTATCTTGGAAGCATGTGGAGGCTTCAAATGTGTTATTGCCTCCCACAACTCTTCATTTGGTGAGGGAGTGTTCTGGTTGCACATTGAGCTGCGGTACAGTGAATGAGAACAGTTGGTCATAGTCGTGAAAAAGCTTTTCAGAGGCATAGTTTGATTTTTGCAGGGTTTAGTAATTCTGAATGTCTCTCTCTCTATTGAAAAATAGATGAATTTTAGGGTGTAGAACCAAAAAGGGAGAGGTGTCAAGGACACAGGATTTTCTGAAATGCAATGTTGACTTCCGTCTTTCGTCAACAGATCAGAATCTGCCAGTGTCAGGATGGCATAATTCAACTTTGCAGACATCTCTGGAGATCTTTAGTTCAACATCCTGCGGTTGGTGAGACTGAAATGTCCAATGCTGCACTATTTTTGAAGGGAGAACCTGGATGTGAGAGAATTTGATAGGTACTGGGCAAGTTGTCTTAAGTATGGAGGGCTTAGTCCCAGGTAACATTAGTCTCCTTATGATTACCTTTATTTTATCTAGTCACTCATGTTCCCTCTTAAAGGAGTAGAGGTTCTTCAATAAAACTGTACATAAATATTGAAGACAAATTAGAGGAATCTTTCCGATTCTCAGCTGATGAAACTTAGGCAAATATCTGAGACTGACTGCCTAACTTTTAGATAGACAAACTCATGCGAAGTGAGTCCCATGTGTGATATTAACCTGCAGTAGCACAAAGGAATGGATGCTTTCTGTGTCAGCCTGTTTGGCTAGAAAGGAATCAGATTAAGTAATAAATAAGAAAGAATTATTAAGGTAGATGGTGTTTGATTACTTAGAGTCTGATCTATTAACATCTATTTATTTATAGTACATAAACATTTTGGAGGCTGCTGTTCTGCTGGGTATTAATTAGAGTATTAGGTTCACATGATGACTAGATATTAACCCAGGATATTAAAATTTAATTGCCATTATTCTCACACTGTAATGAACCAATGAGTAGCCAGGCATCTTAGGATGTTGGAATGCAGGACTGAATGAAAGAACATTATTTTCCTTGTCATCAGGTTTTAGAACAGCAAGAGATGAGAGACAAATCAATGTCTTACAATTGCAGTCTACAGTCTCCCTCTTATTCTATTCCTTAAAATGGATTTAGCACCAGATATACAAGCCTGAAATGTGCTAAAAAAAGACCATGGTGACTGGAAATGGTAATCTGTGTGCTTTCTCTATTTTTAAGGGCACCAGTGCAAAGCAATATTTCATCTCAGATGGAAGTGAAGATAGAAACTTACAAGCTTACATGATCTTGTGTCAAATTTGCTGAGTCCCCTGCTGAGATGTGGACAGCTTTCTCTGTTATGTGATGGAGCACAGAAGGCCCGAAGCAGAGAGAGCTTAGACCTTTCTCACTGATATTTGCAATCTGAGCTCAGTGACAGCCAAGCAATATTTTGCATAGCATCCCTCTCAACATGTGGATTTTCTTTTCTTTTTTCCTTTTTTTTCTGTGTTTGCCATTAGTGTAATTTTCCCCTCCCATTTCTCAACAACTGCCAATAACATATTGGTGGATTTAAACTGAGTTTTTTCTTAGAGCTATGGTATTACCAGCCTCAAAAAGTTATAAAGAGTAATTTGCAAGTCAGATTTTAAAAGCATAATAATTTGTAAAGATAAAAGCCTTCCATTGTATTCTTATTGTATTTTGCTGCATTCTATTATATTATTTTATTCACTTGGGATTTATTTTTAATGCTCAGAATATCATCCAGTCTTCTAAATTTCTGGACAAAGGTCAATCTCCAGCTTCCAGCTTGAGTTTCCTTACTCTCTCATGCTCACATTCACCTCTCCCAGTCATGCTGATCTTGTCCTTATATCCTCTGCCTCACACTCTGTCTACTGGGAATAACATGGCCAGACATAAACTTTTTTCAAACCCTCTATTCTCTGCCGTCTCCCTGCCCATAAATTCATTGTGTTGTGTAGTCCAGCTTGAAGCCCCATATTTGACCCTGGATATTCTGATCATCCAGTTTGGGATTTGTCTAGCCAGCTGTTGTCTTCTACAAAGTATGTGTGGACACTGGAGGTAGTCAGTATCTGCAGCACTTTAGAAAATGAGGAGAAATGCAAAATGAATCTTGTCTTAAATCGGGCAGGGAAAAATGAGTGAGATGAATCTTGTTTTGCAAACGAAGTTTTCTTGGAAGAGTCTGCTAAGAAAGCTCAGAGTGACAGGCTCAGATAAACAGGTCTGTATTTCAGAAATCAGAGGAAAGGCAATATGGACTCTACCTTTGTAACTTGTAGGACTTCTCAGTCATTTGTTTTTCTCTTTTTGCATTGGACATAGAGGCAGGACACCTGGAATGATGAGTCTAATTCACTTTTTATGAAGCAGGTGAGAGGAAGAGTCAATAGACATGTGATGATGCTTCTGAGGAAAATAATTAGTTAAAGAGAATTCTGAATGGCTATGGAAACAAATGGGTGGCTCCCTTGAAACCAGAGAGTCAGGTAGAAGATACACATAGAAATCCACATGTAGGCTTGCTCAGAAAGGAGCACTTCATGATTTGTCTCGGAGTGCTACATCTCAAAGATACTATCACTTATCAAAAATTGTTTCTGAGAGCTGCAGGAGGAAAAAGCTACAGTGATTTATTTTTTTAACACACCTTGTTTTCTTTATGACTAACCACTCAAATATAGGAGAATTTTAATATTTTTTTCATGACCTTACATGCATGCCCTATGTGTGAGGATTCCCAAACATACATACTCTGGTGTGCAAGACAAGGTGTTCTTGTATTCTGCTTGGTAAAACAAATCATGGTGAAGTCCAGTGATTAGTTGCATAAATCTGTGAAACTCAAGAACCAAAGCCCTGGACTCTTCTATCTCTTCGACCACAGTGGCTGTTAGTTAAATAAATAGCTGTGCTTATATTTGAGAGGCACCATAGAAATATTTAAAAGAGTTAGAATTCTTTTTTGGGCAGGCAAGGATGAGAACGTGCAATCAGAGTGTCTCAACCATGCTGAAAATGCCAGAGCAGACAAATGTTCTGGAAAACTTGTATCAGCTACTCTTCTGAGGCCTGTCTCTCATGCATGCAATTATTTAGGGTTTCGTTTAAAATAGCTGGGAAAGTTATAAACACAGTTCCCAACATGAACCTGGTAGGTACGCTTAACAGCCAGGAGGGGTAATGTTAAATAGCATCTACCCAAATCCCTAACTTGTGTGAAATTCAAGTGCTGACGAGAAAATCAGGAGCTTGATGATTAAACGTAGAGACCTGTCATTGCTGCATTATATTAAAATAACTTGCCTCTAGCAAGCTGCTACTATTTCTTCCTTTAAATCTGTCACTTTTGAGGAGTCTGTTACTCCAGCTGGCTGCATCAGTAGCTTTGGAGATATGTAAGTTTTACAGTGAAGAGGGCACTTAGAGAGAGACTTTTCATGAACAGTAGGGCACCCATTAACCACTAAATAACCACTGTAGTGTGCAAGTTATAATTTCCTGTGACTTTATTGGGCTCGTCGCAATCAGAAACTTAAAGCAGAAATGATCCTCAAATGTGTTTTTAAGACACAGCAAGTTTCCAGGCAAAATGCAACTTATTTGTTTGTGGATTACTGTTATTAATAAACAGACTTGTTTCTGCCTCAAGGCACAGCACTTTTAACGATGTCCAGAGCAGATAGCTATTAAAGCTGCGAACAGTGGCACAATGGACCTGGCCTGAATGAGCAGAAGGAAGAGGAATAGCACGTCAATGGCAAAGTCCCTGACACTTGGAGAATGAGCAGAAGTTTCTCATTATAAGGACTGCTCTTTCTTTGTAGCCTTTGTCTCTCTGAAGCAGACTCCAGCGTCCTCCAATAGATCTCCATTAAGTTAGTGTTCTTTTTCTTGAAGCTAGAGGCATATTCTCTTCTACTTGACCTCTGGGATTTTTCTTTTCTCCACAAAGGGCAGAATTAATACATCTTTGTGAGAAGCGATTTTCCTGTCCCACGAAATTTTGTGCCTTAAAAACCAAACAGAACTCTCTTTTCTTTCCACAGCGATTTTCTTTTTTTTTTAACATGTGTGTTTTTCACATCCCAACTGTGTGACTGGACTATGAGACTATTAGGTAATTGGGAGAGAAGAATTTGCACATTTTTTTTTTTTTTAATATAGGTCTTATAGGCCTGTGACATAGGCATTTCTCTTGCTTGTTTCCCCAGGGAAAGGGCTCCTAAAAATTGTAAAAAGAGTTAGCTTTTTTTTTTTTTTTCTTTTTCTAGTAGACCAGAGAAATGGATTCAGTTGTCATGTTAATTTGGGGATCAAGATGACTCAGGTTCAAGACTCTCATCCGTTGAATATTTGGGCTCTGTTCATGTGGTATGAGGAAAAGGGTAAGTGCCCCATGTGCAGGCTCTCTCCATTTCCTGTGTTTTCTTGCATCTCATCCTCAGAAACAGCTTGTCCTCAGACATTAGTGTCCTACCTCTTCCCCTTGCTCATGTTTCCTGTTGAATTGGTGGGTGCACAAGGAGCACGTCCCTCCTTCCAAGCGTGCAGATTTCCTCACAGCCTGGAGCTTGCTGAATGGCCCTGAAAACTGTGCAGATAAAATTTAGTCAATGTGGAAATTATTTGCATGCATTTTGAGGGCATTTACATGCCTGATGTGTATTTGTGCTTGTGCGAATGTTTGTCGCATGGATAGGCATGTCGTGTTCATTCAAATGGCACTTCTGTTGAAGGTGGCTGTGAAATTAAGGGCCCTTAGAGTTCACCAGACTGGCTAGGGATAGGCTAGAGGAGGTGTGTGCAGGAATAAGAGAACATGAAATGGGAATGTTGTGGTTTAGGAATGGTATTCTCCAGTTTAATACTCCTGCAAAACCACGTACCTCTGCCCCTCCCCCTTCCAACTGGAGGCACAAAACTCAAAGGTCACTGGTTGAGATAAAAAAAAATTACCAGAAACACCAATGAGATGAGAAAAATGAACAGTAGCAGCAACAATATTAACAACAAAAGGGTACGAAAGAGAGAGTGATTCACATGCAAAACGCTCACCAAGCCCGACCTGACAAGACCACAGCTGGAGCCATCCCATCCCAACTACTCCTTCTGCCATACTCGCTCAACCCCATGGAATTCTTTCTCCTGGGAAACAAGAGTCCCTTCTCCCTGCCCCTGGCAGTGACATGAGGTGATGTACAATAAGCTCTCAGTCTTAGCTATGCCCCCTTCCAGCCACTGCAAAAATTAACCCTGTCCTGGCCAGAAGCAGATCAGCGAAAAGAAGGGCAAAGAGAAGGATTAGGTCTCTAAAACATGTAGGTTTGTATGGTAATGAATAAAGCCTGTGAACTTTATGAAGGGCAAGGGAGGCAGGGGGTCAAGGGGCCAAGGGGTAGGATGAGAGAATCTGTGAATTTATCTTTTCGTAACAGAAGTGAGTTGAAGGCCCCAGTGAAGAAGAATCTATGGCTCCTATTTATGGCCTGCCCAGGTCACAGAGCACACAGATAAGACATGGAGCCACAGCAAAGTATGAATCATAGGCCAGCTACTTTTTCCTGCAGAAACCCTTGTGAGTGTATCCTTCCTAAATGGGAAAAGGAGACCAACATGTCCAAAAAGAGTAAAGTAGAAAATATAATTACTGAGGGCATGGTGAAAAGGGGTTCTCCTGTGGCTAGTTTATCTGCCTTCAGTGAGATTCCCTGCTTCTTGTAAGGTGATGTTTCTTCCATTGCCAGGAAGAGCTGTTGCAGGTGTCTTCTTCCTTCACATTGACATTGGGAGACTTTAATTTAGGACTTTTCTAAAGCCTGTGAAGGACTATGAGTTGTCTCATAGAGAAAAATGAAGCAAGAGCTAGAAGAAGAGGTGTGAGATACCAATTCACACTTCATGTGAGCTCTAAATGGAACTCATGGACCTTATTTAAAAATTTGGAACGCTATTTTTTGAAAGCCAGTGTTTATAAAACTGTTTATCAATTAAATTCCTTCTAAAATGTTGCCATTAAAATTAAATGAAGTGAAATAGAAAAGAAAACATCCTGTAAAATGCTGAAGGACGGTAATGGTACTTCTTGTCTTAGAATCAAGTGTATGTGAAAAATACATGGTATTTCCTCTAAGTCTTGAAAAATAATAACAGCTTGCGACTTTTCTTGTTACTTTTGATCTTATTAACTGTTTGAAAATGTTTCACTCATCTACTGCAAACACAAAATTATATCATTACACAGTACACGCCTTAGTCTGTGTCACCTAGCTTGCTAGGAGGTGGTGGTGGTGGTTTGTAACTAATTAATGAGTCTGTGTTGTATTTGCTCTAAATCATATCCATCTGTGTGGATGATTTCAGTGAATTTTAACAGGGCCTCTATAAGATGTTATTCTGTCATGCAGAGACAACTATATAACGATTTGCATAATTATAGATGGAGGAAAATGTTAGCCTGCATATTTAAAACTGTTATATACATTTCCACCTCATTAAAGAAAATCACTGGAGCTAGGTGGCATACTCAGGCTGGAGATCAGGTGGCAAAGTATATACATTACACAATCTAATTTTATACTGTTAAAGAGTTCCAGCTGAACAAAACCAATAGAACTGACCTTGCTCACTGAAAAAGTTGGAAAAGAAAACCCATTTAAAGAGTGCTTCTGTGAAAACACACACATTCCTCTCTGTCACTGTAACTCTAACCTTGGGGATCAGTCACTTTGGATGTGCTAAAGAGATGCTTTCATGAATAAGTGATGATGGGCTTTAATATAATTAGGGATCTTAATAGGCAGAGAGGGAAGAAGGTTACTGTACTTGCAATGTGAAAGCAGAGGGACAGATTCAGAGAGAAGATGCATGTGCTCAAATCTGTAGTTTAGATATTTTCTTCTTCTGCTTAAATCTGGTGTGTAAATTTTTACTGGTGAGCATTTGTGGAAGTGCTCAAGTCTTGACATCTCTGTATGTCTCAGCACGTCCTACATGCCATAACCTTGGCAGGACCTGCTAGGAGGCAGATTCTGCTAATATCACAAGGGAGATTTAGTCCTGACCCTGTGGCTGCTTCAAAACACTTCTGAACATGGTCCTACATATGAACAAACACGTGTACTTCTGGCATGCTTTTTCTGATCCAATAAGTGGGAACGCAATTTGACCCTCATAATAATTTGCATGAGACGCTTATTCTTTTTCCACGCTTCCTTGATAAAAGGACAACTTTTAGGGATGGGTCAAAAAAGAGTTAATTAAAAAAAAAAACCTAATTAAGGAAGTGAACCTTGATTATCCACATTTTCTAACATCCTCCCTGGCTCTGTCTGAGAGTGCTCCAGTCAGTTGTCTGAAGGACTAATCTGTAAGAGGCTAATCAAAAGCATTGTGAACTTCATCCTTGATATTGGGGTCAGGACTTCTTCCTGTCCCTTTTTAGTTGGTTATTATAAACGCAATTTAGAGTTCTTACCAAATTCTTCCAGAGCAAGGATTCTTACAAGGATTCTGACCAAGGCACTGGTAGGAATGGCCTGTTCATTACACCTAGCAAAGTGGCATGCAGGAGCTTTCTGCCGGGGAGCAGTGTCTGAGCTCCGTAAGGCTCCTACGTAAGGTCCTAAGGTGTTCCTAACGATTGCTTGATATAGACAGTATTGTCCAAATTCTGCATGGGGCTTTCCCAGTTCTCTCACCAGTTCCAGCACTGGATTAGGAAAATACAAAAATGTTTAGAAGTAGAAATCTCCAGGATAACTTCAAATGGCCTTGGGCACCTGAAGATTGGGAATCAGTGCTGGAGAGAGATGAAGGCTCAAAACTCAGAAACTATATATCACTCTCAGGGCTGATAGTGTCTCTGGGCTTTCAGTTGCAGGTACCATATCAATTAGCAGAAGTCAATCAGAGGTAGTGGAAAGCATTGACTTTCTGTTTGGGGCCTCCACCATCTATTCACTGCACCACACCTGCACCAGTGGGATGTGAGAAGGCAATTGCACAATAGCAGTTGCATCTTCTGAAGATGACACAGAACCTGAATGAAGATGTCTAAAAAAAGCATGTCCAAGTCCATCATCTCAACTCCTGGTATAGCAGAGATTCTTCAGTACCTTCACTATTAATTTTGAGCTGAGATTTAAAAATAAAACCGGGATTCCATTTTTTTTTTTTTGTTTATGAACCATATAATCCAAATTTAAAGCAATCGCACTTTGACTGTGCTATGATTTAACTGAAAATGTGAAAGACGCTATTTTAATCAAGAAAGGTTTGAAAAAGACTTTCAGTGTTGTGGTTTTTTTCTTTGGCAGGAAAAGCAGAAGAAATAAATTTTCATGCTTCTCTTTTGCTGCAAAATATGTCTGGAATTAAAAGTTTTGAAGTAGGTTCCACTGTATATCTTTGCCTACTGTAAGATTTGGCAAAATTAAAATTCAACATGCCTTAAACTATTATTTTGTGATCACTTGTTCTTATAAATATTTTTATTAGTCTGCCATGGTCTTCAAACAGTCCTACTTACATTAGGTGAATTTGGTGAAAATTTAATGTGGGAACAGATATTTTTGAAGGTTGCAGGTTTTGTTGCAGGGGTGGAACTGTCATTCAAATAAGCAGTGCTAAGCACATGGATATTATATAAACCCAGTGAATCATGGAAAGTGATGTATGGTACAACACCTAACTCCTTACAACAGGAGAGAAAATAATCAGTTAAAAATATTTGACATGCCAAATTTCTTTCAAAAGACCCAGTTGCATTTACTATACATTTAACATATTTTGTACATGCATAGTCCTGATGCCTTAGGTTTTAACTTTTATATTTTTCAAATCCTGTACTGTTAGTGTTACTCTGAAGTTTCCTGTAGCTTGTTAAGTGCTGTTCTCTGTGCTAAGATAGACATAACAAACCTCTGTAACTTGCTCTCCAAGGATACCCAGACTGTCCTAGGCCCAAGAACTGTAAAGCATCATCTTGGGGAGAAGGGGGGAGGGGCAAGCTTGGGTAAATTCCATCATTGGCTGAGTTCTGGTTGGTGAATTTATGCTGATATAAAAGTGTGAAGAACTCGTGACTTGTCATCCATTTTTGGATCCACTGAGGCAGGACCCTCTGAAGCCCAGAGTGTACCTCTGAAGGTCTTTCAAATAAATACCTCCTTTATTCCTTTTTTCCTGTCTAGTCTCTGTTTCTAGGTAGCCATTTAAAACATCAGTCCAAGTATTCCCTTACGAGCTAACATGTTTTTCAAATAAGAAAGCTGAAAAAGGAGGGGGTTTTAATTACTATTAACACAGGCAAAGTAGCAACAGCGCAACATGTTGACACTGGAAAACAGAAGATTAATCATAGTTCCTTTTGTTTGCCAATACTGCTTTTCCTTGTTATTTTAGCAGATGTGTGTGAAAAAATCCAAAGGCACTGCAAGGCAGTGGTAGTTTTGTCACTGATTCAGTACCATTATTTTTTTCTCTGTGATACTTATCATTAGATAAAAGCATTGAATAGGGGCAAACTGATTGATCAAGGTCACTATAGAAGTATTTTTTGAAATACAGGCAGCAGTGTCCTAAAATGGCAAACAAGTTCTAGTTCTGTCATTTAGATGCATGAGCAGAGCTTCAGTAAACAGGAGGAACGGTGAACATTTATAAAACTCCTGCCCTGAGTCTGCTGGTGGTAGTCTCATTTGTCAATACATGGCCCTGAAAACTCATGCTAGAGATGCTTCCAAATGAATTTTGATTCTGCAAGGAGCTACTCACCACAGGAATGATTTGTCTTTACTCTGACTTGCTCAGCTTTGTAATGCTTCACCTTTTTATTTTGTAAGCTGGCACCAAGCAAAATTTTTTGGAGTCTGTTGTCGTTCCTCTCTCTCTCATGCAAAAGTTCTTTGGAGACAAGAGAGGTGATAACATCAGTTTTTGAAAGAAGACTATCTACATCTTTGGTTCTGTACTAACTTTCTTTTCATCTCAGAGTCTCCAACAGATATGGATGAACTCGATGTTTCCATAACGTCCAGGATGATAATTTTGTATCTATAGATTCATCAAATACTCCTGGGAGCTCTGCTCAGAGACATACTGCCTGCAATACAAGCACAGAGCAGAAAGGTAGCCCTTTCCCAAAGACTATTCTGCACGAAAAGAAGAGGTGGTTAAAGACAAGTGGGAAGTACAAAGGGACAATAAGATAAGACTGAGAGAATCTCAAAAATAAACTGCTAAGATGTCCTCCTAAAGTTTATGGGGGTCATTTCACAGTCATGGGGGAGGCACAGACGAACAGCTGTTATTTGAAAATGCAGCAAAGCTATCTCAGATTGAGCATTAGACAGGATAGGATGATGGCAGTGGCTGGTAAGAAAGGAAGAAAGGGATGAAAAGCACTGTTTACTCAGATAATGCCTCCCCTCACATGAGGCTCAGAGTCTTCATTGCTTGTTCTCCTTCTGGTCCAAAGACTTGCATTCTTACCCATCCAGTGGTGCAATGTGAGCAGTGAGAGAGGCCAGTCCTTTGTGTTCACTGCTGGGCAGTCCACAGTGCTTGGAATGCCCTCTAAGGCTGTAGGGTTTAAGATCCCCGAGGCTGAGGCTGTTTGCCCTCCAAACTTGTGCTTCTGTTGGCGCATTAGATTAAAACAAATTGCCAGTCCCTGAGAGCCACTGAAGAGAGGCTGGAAGCTAGCTGCATTGTCTTGGCTACCCAAAAGTGTCTATCAGACGTGTGTCTTGCTGCACTGCTCACAGCAGCAGGGAAGTATTTTGGAGGGGCTGGAGCTCTGGTCAGATTTTTCTTATATTCCAGGGCTAATCACCTGGTATTGGACACAGCCATAACTCACTCCAGTGTCTTAGTGGTGTGTGTTCTGCACAGCAATCTTCTGATGGAACATTGTTGAGTACTCTGAGTGTGACCGTGAATGGATTTTTTCCTTCCCACATTTGGTATCACTACTACGTATAAAAACATCCCTCCTCCTCGAACTACTGACTGCTGATGCAGTTAACTTTTACTGTTTTTTGACCAGTAGACATGTTCCACCAGTTGATTCTGAACAGGCTGTGCCTTTGTGAGACCACATTTTAAATGCCTTTGATGCTGCTGTCACCAGTGCCAACATGACAAATTCCCAGTGAGTGTCTGTTTTATTAATCTGCCTACCTGGTGTGCTCAGTGCAGAATTGCTTTCTTGGATTCTGAAAAAGCTGATGGGCTTTCCATGGGAGTGAAGGCCCATGGCCACATAATGTCTTGCTCCATATACCTCCATCTGTATTACTGAGGCATCACACTTGTTTAAATGACACAGTTTTATTAGTTCCTGTGAGCTTGAAATTCTTTTTGATGCGGGAATTAAAGATTAATTTTTGCTTTTTATTGCATGAGGGTCATTTTTAATGTTAAGATAAAATGCCTTTTTATTTTTTAAGATGCCTCTTTGACTTTCCCTCTGAGATCTCAGGGACATTCAACGTGTTGGGTGATTCCTACTAAGGGACCTATCATGTTTTAAACTTTCTGTATCCAGATAAACTGATTACAAAAATTTTCTGTCTAGCATCTAACTGGACTCTCCGTCATGCACAGCACTGAAAGATTTTGGAAAACAGTGGAACTAGCCCAGGCTAATGATGAGAACTTGTTAAGAGCAAAACGAATATCATTATTTCCCAACAAGAATTGGGTCTAAGGCCAGTTCTATCCAGAAACAGAGTTTCACCTGATCAGTTGTGACTGTCTGGAGCTGTTTACCTCTGAGTACTATTTCTACACTCGTTTGTAGTTGAGAAGAAGAAGAAAGTGACTTTGTGACTCAATTCACTTTGACAGGAAGGAAAAGGTATCTAAATTCTAGAAGAAAAATGTGTTAAAATTACCCATTTATTTTCTTAACTATTAGAAGAACCCTCAGGCAGTTGGATGAGATGTGAGCATCTGGTAATCTTTGGAAGCCTGAAGCTAAGGAAAGTTAACCCAGAGAAGAAGGGTCTTTTCTTGTCTCAAATATAGAATGGAGCTCACACCACTCCTTTGTGAGCAGTGAGCCTCTTTTTCTGATCAGAGGCACACTAGGGAGCAATGTGAAATCTTCATCTGCCTCTAAGTCAAAACAAGCATAGAAGACTGCCTGCACATTGGATTGCAGGAGGAATCATTACCACAGTACATTTAAAAGATCTGTATCATCAGACCTGAATCTGAATTTGTTTGCCCTTAAGCAAGATGGCCCAAATGTTAAAAGCAATTTTGAAGGTAAGAGTCTGAAAATCCCAGCAATTGACTACCTGATTCTTCAGGTGCTTAGGCACTGAGTCCCAGGGAAAGTCCTTGTCTATGGTAATGCCCTTTTTCCCTGTTTTTAACAATGTATCTGAAAGCCTGGTACGTGGTATGTGTACAAATAAAAATTACTCTCTTGTTTACTGAGTTCGACAGGATGCATTTGTGATTTGGAAACACCACTCAGCAAATGGTGGAAGAAATATGAAACTCAGCAAAATTGTAGGTATTTTTTATGTCTTTTGTTTATTATTGTGATGTACTACATTATATTATTGTGACAATACAAAGTATAGACCATTTGACTTCACAAATTATATTTGCTTTTGTAAAGAAAGAGCTAGATCTCTCTCCTTTTAAAGCAAGCTTAAAAACAATCAATATTTTTTATCCTTCCAAAATCCCTGAAAGTTTAGATGATCCAATAAGGGGAATATAAAAGTAGCAACAAACCAAAAGTACAAAATAAGCAAGAATAAAAGATGCATTTAACCTGAAAAGCAATTTGCACGGTGTCTTTTTTTTTTTCTGCCGCCGTTAAAATAAACTACAAATAAGTGTAGAGGTTTATATGTCACCTCAGAGGATAACTGCAAAGATTTGTATGGAGTCACAGGACACTAAGCCTATTGAATCCATTCCAAAATGGCTAAGTAGCTTGTTGTGCAGCCAGCAGCAATAGATATTTTGATAAATATATATATGTATTTTTTGCCTGCGTAGTCTTGGGACTTTCCACTAGATGGCACTGTTTTTGCACGGCTGGAAAGTAAGTAAGCTTTTTCCAGAGAAAAATCTAAGTGGCTGGTTCCATTAAATTCTACGTTTTATCAGTAGATGGCAGATTTGGGCTATCTATGGAAAAAAACAAAGGCTTCAGTGCTCTGTGTTGCTTCTTGCAAAAGCGTTTTCATTTATTTTTTCTTAAGTCTTCTATATGTAAAATATGATACAAAAATAAAAATTTCTGGCTGAAAAAAGGACTTTTGTTTAAAGCATTTGTTTCATCTTATTAAATTACAAGCAGAAATATACAGGAAAGTAAGAGTCTATTAAAACCATTAATAAAAAGGGAAGCAAAACATAAATGAGTAAGAGCACACTTCTAAAAACTATTTCCAAGTAGTGGCAATAAAAAAAATATTCTAACATATAAGAATACTTAAAAGGTAAAAATAGAGAAATGTGTTTTGATTTAAAAATATATGACAAGGATACTTTTCAATTCTGTGATACATTCAGCCTAAGATCATAAACCTGTCATTATTTTTGTCCCAGTGAACCCTTTAAAATATATTTACAGAGGTGAGTAAAAAGGGGCGCAAAGAAAATTACCGCCTCATAACATCGATTTCATTTTTGGATGCTTGTGCTCTCTCTAGAGCAAGAAATCAGGAAAGTAGGCTTGGCTTCCCTGAAATCAATGAAAAGTGTTTTTCATGGATTTTTTCAAACATTTTTCAGCCTAACTGTCTTGAGGATCCTAACAATCACACCCAGAACTTATTTGCAGGGAAGCAGTGTGTCTACCTGGTGTGGGTAAAGTTCCTGCTAGAGACAGCTAGGTTAGCTCTGGAGCAATAGGAGAATGGCCACAGTTCTTGTGCTGCTTTGTCTATGTAAATTAGCTTTCGAAGGCTTGGGTGGTGAAGTTGCCCCCAAGACCTGAGCTATTACCTCTGCAATCAGTGCACTGCAAACCCGCCAAGAGCTGATCTGAGCACAGGAATCGGTCTTGCCCCCTCTGATATGCAACTATGGCAGCAGATGCCTTCATCCACTTGGACTCCTCAATTTGTTATTTTACTCTCAGAGTATTTTTACCTTTATCTTCCAAAGTATATAGGTATAGAGGTCTCACACATTTTTTTAGTTTTATTTTTCTTTCAGATCTAGATATGCTGCTGAAACTGTGTCATCTTCTTATGTAACAGCCCAGTGCAGTCACCCAAGAAGCAACAGCCCACGCTGAGCTCCCACATTTCCCTGGGGAGGCTGCAATCCATGTCTCACTGCTCCTCGGAGGTACTGTGAACACCTGACTGTGGGGTGCTGGAGTGTGGAAGCTCTTTTTCGCTTGTTCTGTGGATAGTGCACACTAAAAAACATCACTGGTGTCAGAGCAGGAACACGAGTGCATTCCCTGAGGAATGTGGGTTCTGGTGCTCTGTTAAGTGGGTGCATGGCACTCTTTCCTTCTGCTCCAGCACCTTTGAAGTTAACCGTTTCCTATGCAGTGGAAAACCTTCAGAAAGAGGCTGAGGACTAAAAGCAGACACCTACCTGTGTATGAGGGCCTGTGCTTCTCAGACCCTCTTTTGGGATGTTGTTGTAGGCTTAACCCTATCAGGTAAAGGTGGGGATTGAATGCAGGTCCCCTCTGTGATCTAGACCAGCTGTAACTATGGTGCAAGGGCAGGAACAGAAACCTTCTCTTCTAGGTGCCTTTTCAAAGCAAGCTGTGGAAACCACAGTGTTTGATAAAGACCCTCATTGTGTAGGTGTGTTAGGTGAAAAACATGAAATTGAGAGGGAGTTAGAGTGGGTTTCTGAATGTTAATTGGGCTTGGGCGTGAGATGGAGCTCATCAGTGCTGTCAGAACTGAAGGTTTATCAGTGCACACTCAGAAGATCTTTAGGCACAGAGGGAAGTTTGATGTAAAAACTGTGTGGGTACTTTTGTAACTAGGAGAATCCAGGAGAAACTAAGGAAAGATTTTGTCTTTGCATTCTACAGCCCACATGCTGATTCTTGCAGACACCAAACAGCTCTTTTGGATTGGTCCTAAATAGTCAGCAAAAGAACTCGGAAGAAATAAGAAATTGATGTATATGCCTAACCAGAACTGAGCAGACATAATTCTTTCTCTCCTACACACCTGGAAGCTCATGAAGATGCGGAAGACTCCAGTGGGGCTTGAGTTGCATGGTCTGGCAGAAGGATAGCAGAGATTAGACCAGTGTATTACACCTAGAGCAGACAGATTCCCTAAGGGATGTGTGTGTAGGATGGATTAGGGAAACCTGGATGAGAAACATACAGTGCATAACAACTCCAGGCACATTACACTGATGCCTGCTGCTTGGGCAGGATAAACACAATTAGTTATACGTGCCGAGCTAATCTGGCAAATCCCATCCCAGCCAATTCACTGAAATTGCATTTTCCCACTCTCCCTGAACTTGTTGTGGAGACATTCCTATGCCTAGTTCTGGGGGCTTAACCAGAGCATCACTCTGCACAGAGTTGCTAGAGGGGATCATAGCAGGAGTTATGCCCTCACATGTTCTACTTTTCAGACTTCTAGCAAATGCTGTCCCTGTCTCAGAGCGTCTCTGAGCTCCTGCAATTCCTGTCAAAGCCAACTCAGTATCCTGATCAAATGCAAGTGTGAGGTTAGGCAGCACCTCCCTCAGTTTTAGGATAGGGCTCATTTCTTTCAGGTTTTGTTGTGCAAAAGATAACATGCTCAAGCTATTCCCCCGCACATCATCTCTCTAGACAAGAGACATTTTCACCTCCAAAGTGATGGTGCCTATTCAGTTTCTCATTTCAGACCCTTTGTTATGACAAGATGAATTTCCCTTTATTCCCCTTGATTATGAAGGGGGCTCAGAGCTGGCTGAGACAGGAAATTTAACAATGAGGGTCTCACTGCTAGCTGAGGTGAATCCCATACTGTCTCTGCAAAGGAATTTCAAAACAAAAATGATCCTCAAGCTGATAGCTCTACTCCAGGGCTACAGGCACTTCTGAGGTGCTGCCCTGCTTCCTAAATCATCACAAGAGCAAATTCTTCTGGAATTTGTTGGGTAGGTTATAAAATCTTTCCGATTGGGATGGATCTCAGAATGTCTCTAGTCAAACATAATGCTAACTCAAGGCCAGCTGTGGAGTCAGATTAGGTTGCATAAAGCTTTATCTAGCTGGGTCTGGAAAACCTTCTCCGGGCAGCCAGTTCCATTGGTTGATTTGCCTTAGAATGAGAAATGTTTTTCTGATATCTGCTCAGAAATTCTTTCTCCCTACTACGTACTGCTGTGAACAGCTTGTCTCCATCTTCTTGATGATCTCCTCACAGATGCTGGGGTTTGCTGCATGGACCCTCTGATGCTCTCTCTTCTCCAGGCTGATATTTACTTCTCACACACCCACAGGAGCTGAATTACCACTAATCCTATCCAGGATGCTGTATGGACCACAGCTCTCCCTCCAATCTGATGTCCTGGAGGAGCAATGCAAGAGCAGCAGCTGACTGGCTAATTATTAAGGGAAGTATCTCTATATCTGTTAGACTTCGGGTTTTCTCCCTAAAATTTTCAAGCATGAGAAACAAGGTCAGATGTTCTCTCAGTGGTGTGTGCCCCAGTTGTGAGGAACCAAGACTTTGGCCTCGATCAAGTCTAAGCTTTGTGAGTGTTCTAGTGTCAGGCCTCCAGTTAGAAAACTGAAAAAGAAGATAGAAATGTGTCTTGAGAGATTTTCAAGGGATATCAATACTTGATCCACATCCACTAGAACTCAGTTGACTCCTAGCTACATTCTTCACCAAAATGTACATCCATGTGGAAGTTGCCATATCTTTGGTTAGCTCTGTATACTCAGAAACTGTTATTTCTATCAGAGTTCAATACTCATGATGTTTCTTCTGTTTCAGCAAGACTAGTGTTCCTTCCAGCAGTGGGTCTCATTAGAGTGAACGGGAGTATTTTTTCGCTCCTTTTGTATTCAGTACAAAGCAGTGTGGTTCTGACATGACTGAGTTTAAAATGAAGCAAACCCTAGCATCTGCATTTATGACAGAAGCTGCAGTTTGTTCTTGCCACTAGATCTATGCACAGCTTAAAGAGCTGACTGTAACCAGGCTGCAGATGAGATGCCTGTACTAGTATTGTTTAAATTTAGAGACTACCTTGTTTTTTTTCTCACGTGTCACATCTGCGTCTGCAGCCTCTTTGGACAGCCACCAGGAGGAGGTCACAGTCACAATGTCCTCCTTTCTGTTCAGTTTTACACTGTCCAGTCTCCACCTTTGGTGACAAATCTGCACGGTAGCTCTAAGCTCTGTGGGAGGCATTTCTGTCTGCTGTGCACATCTGTTTACGCCTCATCCTAGCTGGGGTGAAGAAACAACAAGGAATCTGGCTCCCCCGCTTGTCCCCACAAGCCTCGTACCAACAGAGGAAATATTTTCCCTCTCCTCTCTTTCATTTACTGTTAGAGCAGTCTCAGACTAGGATGTTAACAAGGACTGGAATTCGTCTCAGTTTACTTCTTTGACAAATGTGGGATTCCACCACTGCCTTGGCATTAAGCACTTTTTAAAATGTAAATTTCTCAGCTGCAAGGAATCACATTAAATAAAAAAAGTATATTCAAAAAGCAACTGTCTAAATCAAAGACTAATTGGCTGCCAAATTATGGGTTTATACAGCTCCCTCATCACAGCTTGTTTTGCTTTTTTTACCAGAGGTAAGTAAAAAAGCATCAGAAAACACACAAAAAATATTTTTGTTTTCCTTTCATAATAAAACATGTGATGTCAACCCATTTACTTTGAAAGCACTTGCTACCTACAGTGAAAATCTTGTCCACCTGAGATTGCCTGTCCAGCCGCAGGGAAATGGAAAACATTCCTGATTAAATCCTAACTAAGGGAAACTGAGGCAAGGAGCATGGTCAGCAGCAAACTATTGTGTGACTCGGGAGTGGCAGCATGTTTCTGAAGGACCTGGGCATCACACCTTCCTGCAGAGGGTTAAAAGCAGCTCTGAGATCATGTGCCCCTAAATGCATGTCAAAGTTCTCAGAGATTCACAGTCTTGTAGCAGGGATATTTTTGGTGAATGCCCTCTGAGACTGGAGCCATACAGGGAATGAGTATGCAATTGAAAGCTCTTGAAATCAAAGTGCAGCTGTTGGTTAACTTTATTGCTCAGGTCCCCATGGTGGCCTCAATCTCACACCCAGGGAACTTAATGGGAGGAAGAAATTAGTTCCTTGACAGATGCTCACAATCATACAGGTGAAGTGCTCTGAACCACGACCCATGCGGCACTGGGGTTAATGTTAGACCTGAGGTATATTATTCTGGGTCACTGTCTTTGTGGTTGACCTAGTACCGGTGTGGATTTTGGAGACAATCTCCCCGGGACGTAACAGAAGTCAGATCACATTTTCCTTTCTTCTTTCTTTCTCTCTGTGACAGTTCCTCATCCTGCCTCGAGCTCTGTACTTGCCAGCCTCTCAAAAACATCATATGCAGCAGACTACCTGGATGCAGTGATGTTCTTCTCTATATGACCTTGCAATGATGTTTTCCTTCCCCAGCTCGGAACCAGGAGTTTTATCGTAATCTTTTGTTGCAATCTCAGCATGCAAATTCACACTTGCAATGAAGAACAAGGATTCCACGTAAAGGACAACAAAACGAGAATTTCTAGTAAAGCTTTTTTGTTATTTCTTCAGCTTTAATTCTTACCTTTTCCTCTAAGTTTTCCCAGTGATACCTGTTTAAAATGTAACAAATCTATTGCCACTGGGGACCTGTATACCCAACACTATGCTGCAGAATGATTACTCATGAATTCCCATTAATAGTGGGATAACAAATCTGATTCTCCTGTTTCAGCAACATAGTCCCTTACTAGAGGATTGGGGAAGCAGATGAGGAGGGTGTGGGGTGTGTGTGGGGTGGGAGTGGGCAGAGGGGCTGGTGTGCAGAATAGTGTCCCTGTGTTACCAGCACAAGGGCTTTGTGAAGCAAAGAGGGTCTTATCCAGTAACAGGCTTGTGCTCTGTATGCACACACACTAACCAGGCTCACCTTTGAAATATGCTCACTGGTAAGAATCGGCTCAGAAAGAGAAGGGTACAAATACCATTCCAAGAGCCTTTCCACCAGTGCTGCATCTTTGCTCTGTCAAAAATAAACTGCAAAATGAAAAGATGAAGAATAAGCCTACCATTTTGCGTCCTCACCTCTTAAAATAAAAGAGTAGTTTTAAACCGCATAAAAATGTTCTGCCGTGATGAATTACACATTTATAACCCTATTTAGTGAAGTATTTTACCTATGTAATTTTAAAACTGTCACTTTGACAAAAAATATAGATGAGCAAGTTGGCCTTTCACATTTAATGTTTTCGTTCTTATTTGCAATTCACCAGGTTCAGCTTTGATTAAAGAAGTGGTATAAATTGAATGCATAATGGTCAGGACTTGAAGAACATATTACTCTGACACTGCAGGATAAGACTTTTTTTCTTTGTATAAGCAGATTTGGTTTCTTCACCTGAGAAACTTCTTGATCCTGGGCCTGCTGCCTTTATTACATCTGAAATGCATCTTGCCTTCGACTCCAAATTTGCATAGAATAAGGTGCTTGATTTAAAAAGGAAGAGAAAAAAGTCAGTGGACACACATATTTATAACACTTTCTTTTAACAGACTTCAGGGAATGAATCATCCTATGAAGTCTGACTGTCAGTCTAAGATGAGGTGTGGCTGCTTCAAAAGATTTTAGGACCAGTGCTAAAAAATTATCAGAAGAGGTTCTGCTCTGGACACAGCACATCCTGTTAACAGGGTTTTTTTCTCCACAGCAGCTGTTGTGAGTGCTTGGCATAATGTGACCCTGAATTAGCTAAGAAGAAATATTTCCCTCTCTCTCCGACATGTCAGAGAGACATTTTTTATGTCTTCAACTCATTTTTCTCTGGAAAATGCATTTTTCTCAATTCTTTCAGGTTAAGTTAAAATTTGTGAATAAAATCCCCAAAACAACACCAAACCTCAAAACCAGCCAACAAAACAATCCCCTAAAAAGGCTTCCTTTTAAAATAGTTACTCAAATATATTAATATTTTCTTTTTCTACTATGTTAAATACAAATTCTCTTCCTTGTGACTGACTAGTTGTAAGTCCTACATATTGTATTCCAGCTCCACACTCAAAATGTTTTCCGAATGGAATCACTCCGTATCAGTATTTAACCACTGAGGACAACAAATCCATGTAATCCTTCAGAAAAGACCTCAGGTATGTCACTGTATTAATGACTGTCAAGACAAGTACCTCAGCGGGGAGGTAGGCAGCTATTTAATGGCTAATGACAACATCACAAAATTATCTGTGTTTAGTTCTGTTTGATTAAATGGATCCTCCTATCATCTCATGATGTCAATGACAACAGAGTTTGCTTTAGGATCCAAGCTTACCAGCTCGTATAAAATGAATATAACTAAATAAATGAATAATATTAATAAGTCAGATGTGAGAAACAAAGGAGAAAATAGAATTCAATTATGCTGTTTGGAGATGGTCCTGACAGAAGGCGTGAAACATCTACATATCTAGGAAGGCCAATTTTAGGAACAGGGATGGTGGTTCATTAAAGCATTCATTCTTCTTTTTTAATTTCCTTCTTTGGATGTTGGTTCGCAGAGGACCACTTGGCAGGATCTTTGAGCCAGCAAACAGATCTGACACCTGGCTTCCAGCCCCTGTTCCAGGGAGCACTTCTCTGTTCCATAAGCAGTTTATGAAAAGCTGAACAATATGAAGAAGAGATATTGAGCTGATAATTTTAGATAATATACCCTGTGCTGTGCAGGAACCTTAGAGACAGAAGATAGAGGTCTGAGTACATTTTAAGAAGAGCTCCTCTGTCTGGGTTGGTGACAACTGGAGGAAAGAAGTGGTTCTTTCAGGTATTTTTTTATGCCAGCCTAAGTTTTAGAAACCCTTCCCAGCTGAAACTATTTGTCAAATTAATGTTGAATTCATAAAATTGTTTTGGAATGGATGAAATTGCTTTTTGGGGATATGAATAGTTCATTCACAGGAAGAAAAATGTGCCCAGCTCTGGTGGATTATATTGGCAGGAATGCACCCAAATGTTGCTAGAAATGACTTCCAGGATGAAGAAGAGTGATGAATCCCACACTTAACCTTAAAAATGCGCTTAAAAGCTTTCCTGAATGCAAAGTATATTCTCATTACTGGAAGTGCAGGGCTGAATTCTGCACTGCTTTATGTGCTCATGTACATCCAGACAGGCTAAGTGCCAAAAAAATGCAATATGCAACACTTTTGCAGAAGTGTTTGCTACATCTCCACCTATTTCCAGAAGTGTTTATGCTTGTATAGGTTTCTTTGACAGCAGAGAAGCAGGTCAAGTTTTCTGAAAAAACACATTGCACATGAGTCAGCAGTCAGGGGAGGGGGTTGTCCTGCTCAGCTCTGCTCTGGGGCAGCCTCACCTTGAGATCTGTGTGCAGTTTTGGGTGCCACAATATAAGAAAGACATTAAACTATTAGAGAGTGTCCAAAGGAGGGCAATAACAATGGTGAAGAGTCTGGAGGGGAAGCTGTATGAGGAGCAGCTGAGGTCACTCAGCCTGGAGGAGACTGAGGGGAGACCCCATTCCAGTCCATAACTTTGTCATGAGGGGAGGACGAGGGGCAGACACTCATCTCTTCTTTCTGGTGACCAGTGACAGGATCTGAGGAAATGGCCTGAAGCTGTATCAGGAGAGGTTTAGGTTGGATATCAGGAAAAGGTTCTTCACCCAAGGGTGGTTGGGCATTGGAACAGTCTCCCCAGGGAAGTGGTCACAGCCTCACAGAGTTCAAGTGGTGTTTGGACAATGCTCTTGGTGATCACCAAGCCTGGCGGAGTTCAATAAGTGTTTGGACAATGCTCTCAGGCATTGTGACTCTCAGGGTGCTCTCAGGGTGTGATTCCTGGGGATGGTACTGTGCAGGGCCAGGAGTCAGACTTGATGATGCTTGTGGGTCCCTTCAAATTCAGCATATTCTGTGATTCTGTGATTTTTTTATATCACTCTGTCTCATTCGATTTGCCTGAAGAGATTGTTAAACAAAAAGTCTCCAGTGAGGTAAATGAAATTTTTTGCTAACTGTCCTGAACAGTAAAGGTATTTAAGTCAAATATAACTCTTCCAGACTGAGTGTGACACATCTGCTGTACCTTTCTTCTTTTGTCGCCACTTATCCCCCTTAACGCTGGCTTGATTAACTGGCTAAGTGGCAATGCTGAACTGTAGCTGAAATTCTTTCTTTTCCCATCAGTTCTTGAAAGGCCAAAACGATAAAGGGGACTCAGATCTCAGAGCCTCACTTGCATCACAAAATGTCAAACTAAGTACTACATGGGTTCAGTAATTTCTGCAACACGTCTGCTGTCTCTGTCTTCCTCTGCACCTGTGGAGCTGCATGTGACAGCAAACCTTTGGGTTTTTAAGGCCAGCCTCTGGTTGTCTTGAGTCGTAGGCACAGGGCATGTAGAAGATTTTAATATGTGTCTTTGGCCTCTTCTACTTGTCAATATTCAGCAATTCAGAGATCTGACGCACAAAGGTAAGAAAATGAAAGGAAGGAAAAGGAAAGGAATATATTTTGAAATTCCAGAGCTAACTATACAAGAGACATGCAGAAGGTCTGACAGGATGTCAACTCCATCTTGAACCTCCTGTTGATGGTTGGCCAAAAGCCATTTCCATAGCTAAAACTCCTCCACACCCATTTCCACAGCAAATGGTTAACCAATTAGAAAAGATAAAAAGATCACAAATGGTATATTATGTCTCTAGAGAAACGAAGAGAGGCATTGGTCAAACATCTTAAGGTCATTTTTGGTCCCAGAAAACAAACTTATTTTCACCATGACGAGAAAGGGAGGCTTACATAGTTCCCTTTTATTTGATTTGGATGGAATTACCTACCTGCCCTCTGAAGTCTATGGGATTTTCTCAGCCTGAGTATGCAAGCAGGGCACAATTTCACAGCACCAAAGAGAAATTAGTATTACAAGGAGCACTGGTTTTCCTGCCCTCTGTCTGCATCTGCAAAATCTACTGTCCTGGACATTACAATGGCATTGTATCTTACAATTACAATTTTATCACCCTGTGTTGTGCACCTGTGACTTTTTCAGGCTTCTAATTGTACGAAGCTCATTCTAGTGAAAGGATCATGAGCATTTTCAAGCAGTTTATAATGAGGATGTCATTGCTTTTCATAGTGTTAACAAGATTACCATCATGTGTTCATGAATACTTAAGTACATTCAATAAAAAGGATGGGATGTGAAGACGATGAGCTATTGCAGCTCTGAGGTTGTTAATCAAGGGTGTAAATTATCCATATCCTTTAAATTCATGGTGGGACAGCAACGTCAAAGAACTGTTTCTCCAACAGACTGCACTTTTTTTTTGTTTTTAATGACATTGGCATATTCTGCAATCCTTCAGTATGGAAAATTAGCTCAGAGTCCCAAAGTACATATGGTCATGAACTGTGCCTGCCTTTGCTTGCTTCTGTTAGCTGATAAATTGGTGATTTGAGCTAGAAGGAACACTTTATTCAGTGTATTGGATCTGTGGGAGTTTGTGATACAGGTTTGATGCTTTACAGTGTAGGCCATCCGATAAAAAGCTTTGTTTTCAGGCAGCTCCATTTATTTACTTACTGATTTTTGTATTGAACCTTCTTCTGCCACCTAATTCATTCTTGTTAGTTTTCTGGAGTCTGCTCATTCACACTCCCTCACTCACCTGAAAAGTTCTCGTTGCTGCACTATTCAAGGGACACAGGACTCTGCTCTCACAATCACTGATGGGTATTTCCCAGTTGCACCAACAGGCAGAGATGAGGGCCAAGGACTGACTTCTGGCCCAGAAGTCAAGGGTCACTGACCAGTTCCCATCAACGCTGCTTAGAACAACTTTCTTACCTAAGAAAATTCTTGGAGTTAGTTGTCATAGTGTAACATTAAGGACTGAGAGTTGAGTCATGTGGACAATGAGGTGAGCACTCCGGTTCAATCCTCTTTTTCTCAGCACAGTGGACAAAGCCTCTGAGTAAGAGTGATGTTTCTGTCTGCCTGCTGGGGTCTCTACCACAGAAACATACTGTCTATTAAAATCATCTTAGAACCACAATGGCTTCTAGTGAACTCTGAACCTTAAGGGCTACTGCATTACCAAAATCCTCACTTGTTCTGTTCATAAAAATCACTTGAAAACTTCTGTCACTCTTAAAAATAAAATGAACTCCTGTGTAATGTTGATTTTTGCTGCGATACTGTCATAATTCCAAGAGGTCCCATTATTAACTGGGGAGCTGAGATCTTGCTAGCACTCAAATGCCTACTTTGGTGTTTTGAATGCAGTGAGGAAGCTCTGAGTTCTGGGCTCTGCTGAAAAGGTCAACATTTTATTTAGTATGACACCTTAGAGGAAGTGGACACGAGGAGTTTCTACCTACTGCATGTCTCTAGCCTCTATACTGAGAGAGTTTCAGTCTCCTCTGTTTTACTTCATTTAGATTTCTGTAGTCTTTCTCAGCTTTATGGCAGATAGTCATGGGCAGGGTTAAAGGCAAGTGTCCCAGCTCTTTCCAGCCTGCTGTGCCACTTGGTGGCTTGGACACTCTTGTAGAAGGTAGAAGGAGGAGGTGACCCAGAACCTCCTCTGGCAGAACAGCCAATCAAAGCTAGGCTTTTGTGCTATTGCTAAAATCACCAGATTATTGAAGAAAAGTTTGCCACAGAACTGAGGTTTGTTCAGGGCTGTCAGAGAGTGTTAGGCATATACCCACTAAATAAGCTTAATTTGCTGTTGAGCAGTCTGTTGGAGGGCACATTGACCTTGTTGTGCCCTGTTGTACTGTGTTGAATCTAAACCTATGCAAGACTCAATTAATATAAGCTTATTTGTAACCATCTGAGAGATGAGTCTTTTATATGACACTCTGCTGGATGCAGGGGAATGTAATCTCTAAAACATTTACCTGCTCTCTCTACTTATATTGGTGTCAATGTCAAGTGGTCTCATGAGGAAGGCACATCTCCTGAGCTTTTGAATTTGATCCCTAAACTGATGTCTCCGAAGTTTTTGAATGACATTAACAATAATAAAATATTTTTATTTTATTATAAGAGAGACACTAGCAAGCTCTCAGTTAGACTAGTTATCCCTAAGTTGTGATGACCAGGCATTGGTTTAAAGAAAACACCTTGTCACACCTGGTGTGGCTAGATTCCTCTCATTTTTTTTCAAGAGTGCAGTGAAACAATAGAGAAGACTATCTGCAATTAATGTGATCGAGTTATACAATGTAAACCTTTGACAAATTAAAACAGACTCTGTTGCAAACAGTCTTTGAACATAATTTCTCCTAAAGTTGACATGAAAATACACTTTTAATCAGAAAGCTAGAGAACAAAATTCTTTCATGTTATTATTGCACTACGTCTTTTTTTATCTTTTTTCACTCCCCCCCCTTTTTTTGCATTGTGCTGAGCCTCTTGTATCATAATTGAACTCAACAGATATTTTTCATTAAACACCAAGGATCTTTTCTGTGCCCCTCCTCAGATGCCTTTGAAACTCCCAGAAGCAGCAATCTGATTTGCTTCGTATTCAAAGCTTCCTGCTTGAGATGACAGTAAAAATATGGATGATTGCTTTAAACCTTAGTTGAGGTAAATGCAGTGTTCAATAACTTCATCAAATAAAGCTTGAATTTTATGATGCATATGCCAGTCTTCATGGTTCACTGACCTTTTTCAAATAGTACACAGCCTGCCTATATCAAATTTGTAGAAAGGGATTGATTTTGTTGTTGTTTTTGTTGTTGGAATGATGCCATTTCAACGTCGTTGCATGCTTTCCTGAAATAATAATGCTATATTAAACGATAAATGATAAGCAGATTACTGTTTTTAAGGATTATTCAGAATGTTAACAACAAATATGACAGACTGACTGCTGTAAACTTAAATGGCAAGTCTCAACCTGATTATTAAAGTTCTGTTTTCCACAGTCATGTAGGGCAAGCTTTCTTTTGTCTGCTAGACAGAAGCATTATGCTTTCAACTATAACCATAGACTGCTATGATTATTTCTTCCCACATGTATTTCCTTCTTTTTGTGGTGGTATTGATAAGATAGCGATGGAGTCTGCAAAGTGCTTCCTGAACATAGCTAATGTTACCAACTGTGATAGTGGGAGAATACGTGATAAAAGCAGACACATTTAGAACATTCTCCATTTCCAGACTGATAGTCAGTGATAGGACAAGTGGTAGCTGTTTAATGAATTATTTTGAAACCTGGCTAGTGCAATGAATTCCCCCTGGATTTTTTTTCTATCCACATTTTCTAAGGCCATTTGTATGTAGCTATAGTTTCCTGCATTTGTTTGCTTTTATCTGTAGCTGGATGATGAAAGGACTGCCTTTAGCATACACAGGAAGCAGCACATTTAAAAGCATCTAAAATGCAAATCTATCCAAAATTTTGGTTAGGAAGTATGTAGTTACAGCTCCTTAGCTGCTGTCAGAGAACATAACTCCATAAAAGTCACAGACTTAGTGCTAATGTGTCCAAGCTGAGCTCGTATCCTCCTTTGGTCCCTATCAAAGCAGTAAATGATCAAAGCTTTCTTTGTTCCTTCTCCCAAACAGTTTGCAATGTAGCATTCAATTCTAATTGGTTTATCCTAATTTCCTTTTTGTCAGTGCCTTTTTGTGGCAATGGCAATTTTCAATGACATGGATCTTGGGATTTCATAGGCAAAATTAATGCCAGTAATAATTAGACATCACTGGGACCCAGGATTTAAAAAGAAATAGGTTCGCATAGTGAAGATAACAGTAGTATTATCCGAATTTTTCAGTATTGTCTGAATGCCAATGGCATGGTATCAGGTAGTCTTTGGTGTCCAAACAGCATGGAGAAAACAGAAGCTTATTTCCATTAGCTTAAAAACAGCTACAACCAGTCAACCCAAATTTAGATGTGCAAGCTAAAGGTAAAATGATGATTGCAATTCACTCATTCTATATTGGAGTCGAACAGAAAAAAACCCAACCAAGAACAAACCCTGTAATTTGGGAAATTCTATAACCAAGTTCTTGTATGACTTGTGTGGACAAAGTAACTTTGGACTAAAACTAACAGATGTATTGGGGACTGGATACTTTGCAGATAAATACATAGTGGGCATGTTTAATACTCTTTATCCTTAATTTACTTTGAAGCCCCCAAAACCACATGCATTTTGTATTGAGTCTGGCTGAGAAAGCATTCATTTTCCCATAGCAGCCCTCACATTGCTGTGCCTTGCATTGGTAGCTGGAAAGGTGTTGATAACACACCTTTGGCTCCTGCTGAGCAGGGCTGGCACAGCATCAGCACTGTCTCCCCTACATTTCCCCCCATCAGTAGTCTGGGGTTGAGCAAGATGCTGTGAGGGGACATATCTAGGCCAGCTGGCTCAAATTAACCACAGGTATATTCCACAGTATATGACATCAGCTCAGATATAAAAACTAAGAAAAGGAGTAGGAGTGGGGGTATTTGTTGTTTACAGTGTTTGCCTTCCCAAGCCAACCACCACATGTGCTGAAGCCCTGCTTCCTGCAAAATGGCTGAGCATCACTTGCTAAAGGGAAGTAGAGAATTAAATTGTTTTTTCTCTTTGCTTGTGCACTCGCAAACTTCTGCTTTTGCTTTAGTAAACTGCTTTATCTTGACCTGTGGGTTGTTTTTCAGCTTATTTTCTCTCCTCTGTTCAGCTGGGAAAGGGGAGTGATAGAGTGGCTTAGTGGGCACCTGGTGTCCAGTCAAGTCAACCTACCACATATCGTTCAGGCAAATCATCTGAAATCATTGCCTACAGTGACAATAAATTCTCTCCCATGTTCTCCTTGCCCTCTTGTGGGGCTTTGAATGCAGCTGCCATCTGCAATATGGTCTTTGGGTGAGGGATTCCTTTTTCTATTTCCCCCCCACTAAGATCTGTAAATGTGAGGCTCCAGTCCTCATGAATTTCCATATTGATAGTACTAGGAATCAGTAAAGCAGGGTCTGATAAGAAAGAGAAATTGGGCAACAACCACTAGAGAAATCCATGTTGCTGGACTTGTACTTCAATATTGGGATTTTTAAACCTATATCATATGAGAACCTGGTTTCAGGACATGCTTGTGTAGTGAGAATGTGATTTATTTAGTTAAGTGTTTTGTTTAGTGTCCATTAAGTTCTTGTAATCTGCATATCCTAGTTCTGGCAGGTAATTGGTGCTGACCTGCTCAGAATGTAACCTGAATGTGAAACCAACTCAGTAGTAGATATGAGATGTCAATAAATAAATAGCTAAATATTAGGGACATAGAGAAAGCACTTCATTAAAAACTCAGTATTCAGGCAAAGTTATAAATAAATTACAGATTCAACCTGCTTCTAGGTTTGTTGGGAGCAAGGGTGGATGTGCTGAAATCTCTTGGGTAGGGTTGTCATCAGCTATAAAATAAAATAAAATGTACCGCCAAGTGCTTATGTGGATATTTTTTTTTGCCTGAACATGAAGTGTAAGAGAAAACAAAAATGGTAAAGCTTAAAAAAAGATAATAGGGCAAGAAAGACTGGTAAATACTGGTTAAAACGGTAGGAAACTGACCTTTGACCCATGGTGGAAGGTCGACAAGGTTAAATTGGCATTGCACATTGGAGTATTTAACATATTGTTCTGTGCATCAACATTTTGATTTCATATTCATTTGATAAATAATGCAGTGAGAACAGAAAAAGGTACGTATGAAGATCCTCTGACATTGCTTGTAACAGTGGAAAGGAATAGATTTGCAGTGCCTGGAATGTCAGTTGCCACACATACTAACAATTATACAGAAAAAGCTCTCAGACAGCAAAATGCAAAATTATCCTCTTACAAGTAACCCTGCTGCTGTACTGGAAAGACTTAAATAAACTTGCATTCCATTTGTACATGCTGCAAAGTGAGAACTGTATCTCTAGTTTATTTATTTTGTGTTGCATTTGAATTGGGCATTTTCAAACCTAAGGAAAATGAAGGATGACCCTCAAACCGAGATACTATTTGTGTTCCTTTTGTGCATACACACACGCACAAACACACACATGCATATAGAGAGACATATATATACTGCAAATATCAGTCGAATACCTGTAGCTCATCCAAGTCCCTGGGGAGAATCTCACTGGAGAAACTCAGTCTCATCTACCAGAACAAACTGAGAGTACCTTCCCTGACCCTCCTCAGCGACGCTCCTCTTTCCCAGTACCTTTACTCCTTCCTTTTGGATGTGCTCTGCAGCTCATTTTCCGAAGTGAAAACTGCCAGTATGGTGAGAGACTAAAGGATTACAAGCACAGTTTATATAGTAATGAAACCATCCCTAAAGTATGAGACACTCCACCCTTAGGAATAAGACAGGAGTAAGGTTAAGGTTAGGCTCAGCATAATCAAAAGAGTTGTACCAGGTTGTTTTCACAGTTTATGTTGATGACAGGAGTTAGAAATAGTTAATGGCATTTCCTCTTTTGTGAAGTAATGAGGCTGATTGCTACTTTTGACTTTTATTATGACTGGCAATCTGATTCAATGAGCAATCACATATAGTATGTGTAATTCTATTATTTATTGCTTTGTTCACTATTCACTTTACAATTTGGCTTTAGATAGCTATCATTTCAAATTACTCGGTTCAGTGCTGCAATTAGACAGTCGATAGTCAGTCCTAAGTAATGCTTTCTTCTGGCACATGGTAATACTTGAAGAATAATTCCATTCTCCCAATCGAGACAAAGCTGCCGAGAACAGTGCATTCAATTTTCTCCTATTCCAGACTGGCTGTTTGAGTTACTACAGCTCCTGAACTTATGCAGTTTCAGCTGCTTACTCATCTGCAATAAAATTGTTAGAACTAAGGAGGCTCTGAAAGCTTTTCTGATTAACAGGCTTGATGCCTTGAAGAGTGCATTACTGCTATGGTGAGAACTATATATACGGGAATAAAGAAGCTTGGTAGCCTTGGTGCCCCAGCAACATGAAGGAGATGATTTAAAAAAAAGGAAAAAAAAATGTTAATTGGGTTCATTTGTGCTTGAATGGGGTCAGAGGCAGCAAGCTGCTTTTTTTCCTAGTGTATTGGCTTTATGAGGTAGCCCTGCCATGAAACAGAGTAAGTTCTACTGCATAACTAAAGATTCAGGTGACTGAAAGGCTTTTACACAAGACAAAATGACTATAAACCAGAAAAACAGATGATGGTAGCTGTCTGCTCATTTCTATTTTTGCCACAGTCTTTGTCCCAAATATGAAAAAAAATGTCAGATTCTGTTTCTGTTACAATTTTTTTTTTCTCAGTAATGAAATATCAACATTTTCATGGTTTGTACACTACATGAAATATAATATTTTGCTGGAATCCTTTGACCTTTTCAAAAACATGTATTTTGATTGTCTGGCAATTCTGCTATTTCCCTGCAGGTTAGAGAGGAAAACTATGTTTTGCAGAGGGGGTGAATTTACAATGGCATTGCACTGGGCTCTGTGGCAGGTATTCATATGCAGCCTGGATATAGGGATGGTGGTTATTTGTAATGGTTTGTCCTGCAAAACGCAGTGACCTGGATAGATTTTCTTTATTTTTTTTCCTGGGTATCATTGTAATAGGATCTGTTTTGATGAAAAGAAGAAAAAGCCTCCTCAGAAAATGCCCAATTACTCAAGATGAAACTCAAGCCAGGCCTCCAGGAATGACACCCAATTCTGTCTTGTACCTGAAGCCATCTTCTTTTTTTCCCCCAACAACACTGATAAACACAACTTTTCTTTTCAGCACAGAGGCTTCAGGCTGACAAAAAAATCTCTGCTTACTGTTTTGTGAAAAATGTCAGCGTTGAGAAAAAACTTTTTTTTTTTTGTATGAAAATGAGACTTTTCAAATTATTTTATGAGAAAGAGAAAGACTGATCCCTTATCCTCTGAAGCAGTATGAAATAAATAGGTAAGACATAAGTAAGGCAGAGAGAACAAAAAGTAAATTTGAGCCACGAGTTTTCTTGGACCAAGTGAGGGTGTTGAAAAGGACCTTAATGCTTCTGGTAGTGTCTCACCTGACTGGGATACCCCTTGGAGGTTAGGGTATGGTTTTGACAGGCTTATGCAATAAACATAAAGGTAAAGGTGCCTCACTCAAAAAACTTTTCCCCAATCCTATCTGGAGAAGTTCTTAGAGCATCAGACCTTCAGGGTTGAAGCACTGCAATCTCTTTCTGTACCTGAAGCTCTGCAAGTGCTGCTCCAGCCAGCAGCAAAACTCTTCACCATGCTGGACATCACAATATTTTTATATTCCTCTGCATCTTCTTCATTCCATGTGTTTGGGTCCCAATAATGACACAAGACAATTAATTTTTCCTATCAGGTATGACAAGTTCCTCATGCACCTGGATGGATCTCTTAATCCCATCCTGGATGGATCTCTTAATCCCATCCTGGATGGGTTTCTCTAGCACATTTTTCTACTCTTGTCCTTCCTCACTTCAATTTGTTTAAAGTCTTTTTCTAATAGGAAAAAGGTGATCTCTTTTCATGGCCAATGTCCTCTTTTGAATTTCTGCATAAAATGTTTGTGCGTATTAGGTGCTTGTGTTTCATGCTGCATAAAGTTCTGCTGCAATTTCTTGCACAGTCTTTTGCATTTTACTTTTACATTCTTCCATATTTAACATCTTTGTTGGTGACATGGACAGCAAGATTGAATGTGTCCTCAGCAAGTTTACCAACGACACTGAGCTATGTGGTGCAGTCAACACGCTGGAGGGAAAGGATTCCATCCAGAGGGACCTTGACAGGCTTCAGTGTGAACTTTATGAAGTTCTACAAGGCCAAGTGGAAGTTTCTGCCCCTGGGTTGGGGCAATCCCAGGACCAAGTACAGGCTGGATGGAGAATGGCTTGAGAGCAGCCCCAAGGAGAGGGACTTTGGGGTATTAGTGGATGAGAAACTCAACATGACCCAGCCATGTGTGCTTGCAGCCCAGAAAGCCAGACACACCCCGGGCTGCATGGAAAGAAACGTGGCCAGCAGGTCAAGGGAGGTGATTGTACCTGTTTGTGAGACCCCACCTGGAGAGTTGCTTTCATCTCTGGGACCCCCAACATAAGAAGGACATGGACCTGCTGGAGTGAGCCCAGAGGAGACAGCAAAGGTGATCAGAGGACTGGAACACCTCTCCTATGAAGACAGGCTGAGAGAGTTGTGTTTGTTCAGCCTGGAGAAAAATAGGCTCCAGGGAGATCTTACAGCACCTTCCAGAACCTAAAGGGGGCTGCAAAAGAACTGGAAGTGGACTTTTTACATGGACATGTAGTCATAGGACAAGATAGGTTTACATGAAATATTATGAAGAAATTCTCTGCTATGAGACACTGGCACAGGTTGCCCAGAGAAGCTGTGGATGCCCCATCCCTGGAAGTGTTCCAAGCCAGGTTGGATGGGGCACTGGGCAACCTGGTCTAGTAGGTGTCCTTGCCCATGGAAAGGGGGTTGGAACTAGGTGACCTTTAAGGTCCCTTCCCATCTGAACCATTACAGGATTTTATGACATGACTTGATGTCCTGTGGGCTTTTTTGGTCTTCAAGTAAGCTGAGATAGAAACAATGGTAGAAATTATATAATCAACATGTTCTGGAACTACAAATAATAAGGATTTTTCCCAATGTCTGTAAGTTACAGAGACAAAAAAATAGTCATATCACTTTTATATGTCTCAGCTCCAGATGTAACACACCTTTCAAACCTTTAATATTAGTGCTGGCAACCTGGACACAACCTGCTGAGAATTAATTTCTTTTTAACTATGATATGTGATTTAGTCTGCCATCACACAATTTTTGAATAATAATTTTACTGCCTAGCTATTTTCACATTTGACATTCACTTAAACCTTTCTTATGTTGTAAAGAAAATAGCTTTGATGTAGACAGTTATACGGTAATTTAACATTTATGTCTTCATTATTTGGGCATTTCAGTTGTATAACATGTCTTGCTTAAACACCTGATCCCTCCTTCCCATCCATCAGGTCACAGTAAAGATACCTGTATCAGTGAAAATTTAACTTATAATTCCAATTATGTGTAGAAGTTTTTCAGTATAACTTGCTATCTTACCAAAAAAATTTCTTTTGATAACAATATTAGGAATAAGAAAGAGACTGATCTTAGTGACTCTGTAAAAAGACTTTCCTTGACTACATCAGATCTTTTGCTAGATTTGAAAACATCACTTTATTGCAGAGAGAAGGGACAATATTTTTCATAGATAGATTTTCTATGAATGAGTGTAGGAACTTGAGCTTCCATTCTAGACTTGTTTGATTATCTCCGAGGTAAAATATGGATTAGATCTGCCGTGAGATATTTATATAAATCATCATTTCTAAAAAGAAACATTCAAGATGCAGCTCAAATCTTGTACAGAGGCAGAACTGTACTCACACAGTCCTTCACAGAAAAGGGGCACACTTTACAGTAGATACCTGCTTTCATCATACATTGCTTTTACATGGACTATTATGAACCTCTACTTGAATAAAAGTGCATTATTGAATGTTGATCTTGTGATGAGCATTCTGTGTTTTCTTTCAGGGATTAATTGTCAGATTAGATTATGTGGGGGTCTGAAGCAAGAAAAACTGTTTCCCTTTCTCCCTCTGGCAAAGACAGAGAATGCAGATTTCCCTAGCAAAGTTTTGCTACATGAGAACTTGGTATTCCCGTGAAAAATATGCCTCTAAGCTCTGCTGTTACTGCTTGTCCTCTTTCTAAAGTTTGTTGAAGTGCTGTGAAAGGAAGAAATGCAATAGGTATAGACAATAAAAAAGAAATAAAGTCTGCAATGAGAAATTGCATAGCATTCTAAAGCTCTCTGTACAAATGTGTATAGTAGTTAAAAAAAGAACAGAATAAACCCTTCCTTTTGTAAGTTCAATGAAGTCTTTTGCAATTAATGGGTAGGTAATTGATCTAACAGCTACAGGACTTTAAAAAACAAAGGCAGTTCTCAGTACACAATTTATGAATTTTCAACTCTAGTTGATAATTGAAACGGATTCAACTGCAAGTTTTAGCTTTGATTCTGCTGGGTGTTTCTGCACACATAAGGGTTTCTTTACAAAATCTGATTTCTTGGACCCATACCTAGGCACAAATGATAATTTGGTTTACTGAACATTTCCCAAATTTATTTTTTTGTTTTCCTGGAGACTCTTTTTCATGTCTTTATAGCCTTAAAACTCATGTTATTCTTAATGGGTTTTCTTCATGCCACACCTGACTGCATCTTTAAGATTTTACCCGTGATGTGTTTTTTAGAGCACAATTGCTGCAAGACTTAAAATGGAGATGTAGTTAAATATCTCTCTTTCCCTTTTATTTTTTATTTTCAAATCTCATTTTCTGAGAAACACTTGGGCAGTACGGATCTGATCACATGTCAGGGACAGCTCAGGCTGGAGGGATGAGATAATAGAGAACAGCAAAAGCAGAAAATTCCCCTCCCAAACCTACTCTGCCTGTTGGATTTCTATTCTGTCCAGAGGAGCTATAAAACTAGAGAGAGGTGAGTAATAGATTTAGTAAGAGAGTCATCAGAAATATAAATTATATCTAGACATTTCCTATCACCATCCCATGCAGTTAATGATAAACAGTCAATGAGATGTATGCACTTCTAAAATTTTTAATGAACCTATTGCTTCCATGACATCTTACTGTCAAACATTATGCTTTGGAATTTATAACTTTTGATACCATTTTAATACATGGTCTGGATATGCTAAAATCTATTAATTTTCTTTTTAGGATTATGACACTTTCACCTAGTGAACCTAATGAACATGCCTAATGAGGTCCAAATGCCTCTGCAAACACAAGCCCCTGCACATGAGGAAGATTTTATCTTTTCCTCCTTTTTGTTTCTCTCCTTCCTCTTCTTTCTTTTTCTCTCTCTTCCCTTCTTTATTTTCTTTCTTTTAAATGATGGCCAATCAAAAGAGAACAAACAATATTTTTAGAGATTAATGGTTCCATGGCTCAGAGGAAATGAAAAAAAAGTACAAATGAGATTATTTAAATTTGTAATTGCCTAAGAAATAGATCACTTCTGTGCTTCCCACCTGATTTATTATTGATTTTCCTACTAGTTCTCAGTGTATTTACAATGATATATGCTAGATGTCTTCAAAAGCAATCAAATAATCACTGCTCTCCAAGCCTGGTTCCTCTGCATTGTTCTGAGGATTTTCCCAGTGAGTCGTTTTCCCAGTGATCAGACCAGATTCAAGAGATAGGAAAATGCAGTATCGTATCCCTGCTTGCAGAAAAGCAGGTTTCACCTTTGAAATTATGCTTGAATAGCAACCTTTTCACTCATCTGTGTTTGAATCTAGTTATTTGTACCAGAAATATTTACTTTAAAACATTCCTGCCCTTTGCACACACCCTATCCCTAAGGAGGTTATGATTTAAGGTGACAAGAAATGCATAGGGTGGAACACAATTCTATTTCTACTATAAAGGTCTGGTTCCCCCATGCTACTTTTATGCCAGTTTAACTCTACAGATTTTATTAGCTGATAAGGCAGGTGAGATGTTTGGGAAACACTTTCCGTTTCTGTGCTGCCTGGAAGGCAGTTGCAGCCTCCTTGCCCTCAGACTTCTCCGTAGTGATAGATCTCAAAGGTAGTTCAGCATTTTCCTGGCTTTATTGATGGCCTGGTTTTGCTCACAAGCCATTATTCCTTTTCTGCTAACATGGGAGGGATGAAACCTCCCTTGCAACAAAGAAGTTTTGGAAAGGATAGGTGACATATTCAAGTAATGTCTAGAGGAGTTACTTACTGCAAGCTAAAATAGCACCAAAAATCAAAACACATGAAAATGGCACTGTCTTATAGCAGAAATCTACACAATTGCTATTAAGTGTTTTTCAAATAATTCCATGCTGAAGTTGAAAAAACTGAACTTCCTGTTGTCTTCTAATAGTAGAGCTGCCAATTTGGTAACATCTCATAACATATGCAGGTTTCATGTATGTTCATTACCTGGAGTCCAGGAACTGCTGCCTAATTGCACAATCAGGCAAGCAGTTATAGAGGAACTGGCAGCTAACACAGCCACCATCAAGCCCCTCAGCTGTTACAAAGGCTGCATGTAAATGTGCCAGCAGTGTGTGTGGCTATCCTACTTACTAAAGTCAAGATGGGAACAAATGGAAACATGAAGGGAGAGCTCCACAGAAATGGGTGCAAAGCAGTATAATGGACAGGCTAAGCGGCAGAGGTGGTGATGTGGCAGCTTAAAGGCAGGAGAGAGGGATGAGAAGGAGAATTTATAATGAGTGCTGTGGACTCTATAATCAGATTTTCGAATGTTATAGGGCACTTGGAGCAGAGATGTGAACAGCTAATAAGGGCTGTGAGCAAATTAGGATGGAGACCCCACTGGGATAGGGGGACTGTGAGACAAGCTAATTTTCCAGGAGATAAAGCTGTTGCAGTCTGTCTGAGAGACTAGTATAGGCAAGATGGCTGTGAACTGATATGCTGAAGAGAAAGCTGACAATGAAGCCACAAGTAAGAGAGAGAAGATAAAATGGAAAAGACCATGGTAGCTGTTCTGTAGAAGAATGGGGAAGTGGCTGTAAGAAAAGGGGATGTGCTACATCACCCCACATTGCAGGAAGACAATGGACCTCATTCAGTGTACAATACAGTCCTGTGTTAAGGAGTTCTGGATATTTTTTTCTTTAATTCACTGACAGGGACAACTACAGGCTGAATTCTGTAATTTTGTCTTTTGCTATATTGTCTTGAAGCAAATTTTTCTAAAGTCTTTCTAGTATCTGAACCATTCATAACAAATCATCCCTTCCAGGAGATCATTTATTATTAGACATATTGATGGCATGTTTGAATCTCTAAAGTGGTAATTTATGCTATTAGCTGAGTTGTCTTGATGACCTTCACTACACTAGTATTTTACTCCTTCTTTCATATTCTTGTACTTCATACATACCAGAGAATAATTCATATCCTTGGTAACCTTTGCAAATGATTTCCCCAGAGGTTTTTCTTCATCAATACCAGAGAAAACTAACCCATTGTCATCATCCCCTAAAAAGTAATTAGCCATGAATAATTGCTCCTTTCTGACATCTTTCTAACTTTGCACTGAATTGATTTTTTTTTTTTTTAAGTAGAGTCTATTAATTGTGGAAGCATTAGGCTGCCTTCACACTTTTATTCTCCCATTCCTTATTCTATGCTTCTGTTACAAGTGCTCTGGATTACATTTTGTTTGTCTTGTTTAATGTTGCTTGCACAGTTCCCTAGCTTTATGATACTTTGAATTCCAGACTGGCGGAATAGATTTTTTTCTATGCAGTGTTATTAGATTCGATTTTGGAATACTTTTACCCAGTGAGTTATTTTTGTGGAAGTTTTATGCCACTTTCATGGGACATTTTTTCTCTTATTTACCCAGCAGGTAAATAAGAGTTTGTCTCTGCCAAGCAAGATCCAGGGAAAAAATATTGATCAGAACAGTGGTCCCCTACCTTTCTGTAACTGATCCTTGCTTCATGTATCTGGCAGAGTTTGTACTTCATAGAGTCTTTTGGAGTTAGCTAAGCTACTGCACAGGGCTCAAGGATGTGGCCTACCTATGATACACTTCTGTCTCACTCTAAAAATCCTAAAAAGAGATGTCTCAAAAGTAAAAGAGCAGAAGAGAAACACCTTCACATGCATGCACAGGTATTCCCCTGAAGGGAAAATCTCTTTTCATCAGTGGTGAAAAAGTTACTCCACCTTCCATGGAGGTATATTTATAAAGATGGGTTATGCTGGAAATGTTTCTTCAGTGGAAGAAGACTATTTTCCTTCAGTATAAGGGAACCTTTGAAACATACTGCTACACAGTGAGAAAAACTCTGTTTTAAACTGCTGCAACTCTGTTGACATTTAACAGAGCTATGATTTTTAAATAAAAGGAGAGAATGCAGGCAATACAGTGTTTTTTGTTCCACGTGCTTATTCCCCTGCTTCTATGTATGATTAGGAAATCACACTGTTTTTCCCTACTATCTTGTCTGAATCCTTCCTTTTATTGTTGTAGTCTTGGTGCACTCCCACCTCTCTTTCATATAATGCAGTGGTGCTCACTGTATGCTTCAGAAAGCTTTTAATACATTTTAATAATTAAAATAGCGTTTTATTTTAATTTTTAAAGCAATACCTGCTCGTGAATTTCTACACATATAATGTTCAACCTTCTGGATTTGTGGGCCTCTTTCTCTCGTCTTATATATTTGTAAAGGAATTTTAAATTATTTTTTATCAATACTCCTCTAACAATTCTCTGGTTTTTTTTTTTTGTTCTACATAACTATTAGAGTAAATGATTGTATTTTTGTCAGTTTGCTTTCCCATCTTTTATAGATTTAATAGATTTTTAAAACCTCCTCTAATTGTTTACTTCATTTGACATTTTATTCTCCATATTTCTTCTTTCTTTTATGTGTTAGTCTAGAGAATCTTAATCACAATAGAGTTGGAAAACATGGTGGATTTTAATACTTTCTTCCAACTTTTCCTAGTAGATTCTTGTTTTTGTTAGCCTTATACATGTCAGGTTCTCCTTGATTTCCATTAAAGTTCTGCCTTTAGGACTGAACTCTTGTTTACTTCAACTCTCCAAGTGCTTCTTCCTGAACTGAAAACCTTTACACTCCTTTATTACATGAACTCATTCTTTACTCTATTGGATACAAGCATTCAGTAGTCACTATTTTCAGGTTTATCTATCTTTCTTTTTTCTTTCTATTTCTGTTCTATCTGTAAACTTTACTATAGGCTGAGGATATCTTAGCTGCTGACTTTTGTAGCTGCCTCATGTATCCTAAAGTTAACTTCAAAAGGATTTAAATATTTGTTTCTGCACATATATCAGCATACCCCAAAAATATAGCAACCTAGTGTGCAAGCTCAGAAATATTTTATACTTTTCCTTTTGCATGTTTTGACTGTGCTTTCTTTTTCTATTTGATTCCCAGCTTGTATCATTGCTGTGGAGCTATAGCTTGTTGAGATAGTGAATCTTTTCCTGGACCATAAGAGCACATGGTTTCTTGCTGTTTTTCTGTCTCAATCTTGCATGCAGTGCTTAGATTGAAATGACTGCTTAAAAGAGAGATTAAAGGACTGCCAGGGAGATACCCAAGGAATTTGTGTTCTTATGTAGGGAAATTCTAGTTATAATTACAGATTCTGATTATACAGTTGCCATCCTAACAGGATTTCTTTGTATTCACTGGTAAAAATTTACCTTGTTTATATTTACATGTCTATGACTGAGTAGTATCAGCTGAGAATGGAAAATATTCAGATTATATATGCATGTGTACAGTAGGGAATGGAATTTGTCTCAAAGAATTTAAAAAATTAAATATGTTTCTCTCTCTTTTTTTAAAACTTATTCTGATAAAAACATATTGGACTATATTAATAATGGACTCAAATACTAAAGCAGCATCTTCATTGATTTATATCCCTCTAGCATAGCTCAATCTACAAGACGTCAACAAACAGAATGTAAATTTTCTCCCTAATGCACGATTCTTTCATGCCACCACAAACTCTGAGAGATTCCTTATTATTGCTTTTGATCTCTGTGGGTCTTGATATTATGAAATCCTTCTGTAAACTCAGCTGCATGCACATTTCATCTGTGCAGAAAGCACTTAAGTTGACTTTATATTTTTTTCCACCTTCAAAATTCTTTGTTTCCATCCATGTCAAGCTAAATTTCTCAGGGGAAGAGGGATTGAAGCCTCAGTTGAATGGGAAATTGGGAAGAAAATCCCCTATTGACTGTCGGGTATGAAAAAGATTCATAGGGATCTCATTGGGAGTGTTATCTAAGCTCAGATGCTTCTATGCTGCCTTATATATAATCTGATATTTTTCATTTGGAGTCCAAGTACATCTAATTATTTTTACAAAAATGTAAAATAAATGTGTATATAAATTATAGATTAGGAATGAAGACACCCTGGTAAGTAATTTCATATAGTTCATCCACTTTCTTTTTCTCTTGCATTATTGGTTTAAGTTTGAAGTAAAAAAATCCTTTTTTAAACTTCTAGAATTACTTGTACTATTCCTTATTTGTTCCTTCTGAAGCCTCCAAGTATGAAAGGTTATTTGTTGTAGCACTAGCACTTGCTAAATCTTAATAGGAAAAAATCTTGTAATTGTCACCATTGTATCTATCACAGTTGCAAGTAATAATTTTGTTTCCAAAATATGTCATCTCCTTCTTTTTATTTGCAGAAAAGATACCATGCTGATAGGAAAATCTTCTGTGCTCCACTCAAATGTACAGAGAAAAAACACTCAGTAGCAAAGTTTTTCTTAGGCAAGCCTGGTGAAATTCCTTATCCAGGTGAATTTTCACCTTATTCAGATGAAATTATGTCAGCAATTAATTTGGTCTGATATTGTTCTAGAAGGCATTTCAAAAGTTAACAACATGAGTCTCCCTGTACCTAGATTTAGTGCTGACTTTTCCATGTCACTTCTGGGTCACAGTGTTGTCAGTTTCTGCTTTTAATGGAGTCTCATGATACTTGTTTTTTTTCTTTCTTTTTTTTTTCCTTGAAGTCCCAGATTCTGGAGGCATATCTTACATTTCATTTTTAAAAATGAACAGGTTTATAGTTCTTGTGGTACCTCAGAAACACTTGACAACTTGACCTGAGTTCACCCTATGGTCTCAGAAACACAGAGTTAATTAAAAGAAACAAGCATTCATGAGACTGCTAAAAATTTCATGTTGGTTTTTTTTTTTTTGGACAGTATTATTTCCTGGAGACTGAAGTAGAGAGAGTTTGTGACTTTTTAATGCACAGGTTAGCTTTTTTTTTCTCAGTAAAGCATGCAGTAAAGCATGCCTTCAACTGGTGTGTGCTGAAAGCTCAGCGAAGTCCTGGTCACATATTCTGAGTAGCAGCTTTTCTACCAGATAAAGGGCACTTTAGCCAGGCAGGATTGGGCAAGTGATACACTGAGGTTCAAACCACAGGTATCCTCCAGCTTGTCTTGATAACTCCTGACAACCCTTGTGTGACTTCATTGACGCTGTAACAAGACAGAACTGATACTATTTTGCCCTTGGCAAGGCTGTTCTGAGCATTGACTCATTATTGTTTGAAGTGTTTTTGATTATACTGAGTAGGGTGAAAGGTAGAGGCAGGTTGGAATTGTTGGGCAAAGCGTGTGTTGAGAATGAAGGAAATGTTGATATTTACACTTCATAAAATATTAGGTAAATGTACTCTTTCCTGATACTATCAGACAGACAGGAATATGTATATTTTATGTATTTATATATACTCCCAAATATTTCCAATTAATTTCTTGGTAGATAGCTGAATCTCTCACCCCTTTGTCTCTGAGGTGTGCCCTGCACAGCATATTGAAGGTCAATGTAAACTGCCCATGCCTTGAGGTGGCCAAAATCTGGGTGGTTAGAGGAGTGCACTGCAGCGTGCTGGTGATGAGTACCTGCTGGAGGCCCCTCTCAGATGTGCATCCCACCTGCAGCTCTGATGCAACTCCCACTGAGTTGTAAAGGTGTAGGACGTGTAGAAGGGCCATAGCTGGGAAAGAACTGACAGCTAACCCAGTCCCCGCTGGGAGTGAGCAAGTCAGCAAAGACAGCAGGTGAGATAAAGGAAAGAGGGGTTTAAAATAACACAGGCCAGTTTGCATATCTATCTTACTTGGGTTGCTGCCAAATGCTGACAGAGCTACTAAATAGGCTTCCAGTTCATTGTCAGGCCTAATGCCTGCGGTTAGAGCTGTAGCCTCTGTCTCCCTTACCTGCCTGGGAAAAGCCTACCCCCTTCTGCAGGTGTCATATTTTAATGGAGAAATCTTTACTCATCTCCCCTTCCTGCACTTGTAAATCTCCCACGTGTTTGTTGAGAGGTATCTTGTCTGAGATTGTTTCCTGCCTTTTCTCATTGTTTCCCTATTTCTGTGTTGATTTTACAAAACATGTTTCTCCAGTAAACCGTAGATTAACTGGATTAAAACTTGATATGTGAGAAGTAACCCAGAGCTGCTCCATTTCTACCACAACCTGTTTCAACATTATAAATAGTCTTTGGGTTTTTGGTGAATACTCACTCCATTTTTTATGTTGTCTAGTGACAAAAGAGCCACTTTAAAAATCAAGGCATTATTTTTTGGCAAGCAAGATAGCATTTTACAAAATAAAGGCAAAGTTGTTACAAGCTTTGAAATAGAATTTTTGAACTGTTCCAAAATGCATGACTTATTTTCTTAAACTATGAAATATTTGGACAAGGGTCTTACTGCAGCGATTCCCACTCAGTAGTTTTGTGAGGCTGTAATAGCGCAGGAATCAGAAGCAGGTATGAGGGGGAAAATCCCAGTCTGGTTAGAGAGTTGCCAAGGACTTAAATTAAGCCAGGGCTTTGCCTGAAGTTTCTGGAAGGCAGAAAGCCTGCTATAGGAGGAGTGGAGAGGATTCTGATGTAGTCTCCTTTCAACCAGTACTGGAAGTCAGCTCATCTAACTTAAGCCGCCTGGAAGTCCAGTATCTACTCTAAACCAGTTTCCCGGACTACCCTTATAATTAGCAAGAGGAGATAAGCTCCAGAGGGCAATTCATGCTGCTTTTCTGAGACATCAGCTTTAGCGCTGGATAAATTGGCCTCTTCAATGTTTTTCATTCTTTGCTGACTGCAGGTGGATGCCAGACAACAAGCTCAGACCAGACATTTCCAGTTAGGGAGGTGAATAGGTTGCTTGTTATCTGCATGGTTTTGTGCCTGTGGAGTGTGAGTACAAACTCCTGGAGGATTCCTGCTCTCTTGCTCTTTGTGATTAAAAAGGAAATTGATGTTTGGAAGTGAATTTGCCCCTTACTGTTTTAAAAATACAATCCTTAACTGTGTAGCAGTAGCTTGGTGTGGAGTAGAACACAAAGTCGACTGAAGACATAAAACACAGATGCAGCAGCTTGTAGCCAGCAGTGTCTCCTGCAGTGGTCACCATGGTCCTCTCAGGCACTGTGACTATTAAAATGTCAAACTTCAGCCCACAGATCAAACATCTGTCTGCTCCTAGCAAGGGAGGAGACATAAACACAGCATCCATATGAAACACCACCTATATGGCCTGGGTGAAATCAGGAGTGAGCAACAGTGACTGTGGCTTGACTTGCCCATCAGGTGCGCAGACACACCATAATGATGAGTTTTTAAGATGTCTAGCTCTATTTTTCTGTAAACCATGCAGTCCTCATGCATTATTGTGTTGTGGTGCAGCTGCATTTGTGGATGTTCATTGCTGCAGACCTTGATATTTATGGCAGAAGAACTAAAGGGGAAAAGGACTTGCAATAGCTGTCTAAACCCTTGTAAATAGCAAGGGGGCAGAGGCAGAATCTGCAAAGGCAGAGAGACAGTTCTTGAGTTTGACAGGCTAAAACAAAGTTAAAAAACAACAAAACAACAAAACAACCAAGCCTCTAAGTAGTGTTTGTCTAACTATTTTCAAAGACAGCATTTTGAGCTTTATGTTGCTTTAGTCAGTGATGTGTTTTAGCAGAGAAACAACAGGAATCACGTTGAGCTCATCTCAAACACACATAAAATATTTTAGTTTCTTTTCTTTTATCTCCCCTTTAAGACACAGTTCAGGAGAACTATGTTCCGAGTGACAGCATCTTTGACAACCTGTATTTTTTGTTCTACCTTTTGTTCTTCTTCCTGTGAAAAGCTGTGTGATGAAGATTGCTGTAGAACCTTGATACTGTCCCTACTTATGTGGAAAAAAAAGGAGAAGAAGTAACCGTATACTTCCCAGAGGGTCAGACTGAGCCTTTAACTGCAACATCAATTGAAGGGTTCTGTATCTCTAAAGCAGCCTGGGGCAGGATGTATCCTTGCCTGTATGTATCAAAATGAAGCAGTAGAGCACTGAACAGAATTCCTCACTCTAGTGTTAACAAAATTCCTTACAATAATAAGTCTACCCAGAACCATGGAAATGCCATTGGCTGAGTTTTCTGAATGTGTTTTCTTCCTATGTGCCAGCAAATTCCACTCTGATGCCTAGAGAGAGAAAGATTCTGAAAATGTAGGCACTGTTTCTTAACCTCAGAATTACTGACCTCTCGAATTGCAGCATCACCTTTTCATCTTAAGAATTCCTTTTTGCCTAATTGCAGGAATTTTGAACTTGATCCAAAGACAGCAAGCACTTATGAATATATTTAACTTTACCCATGACCAATGATAAGCCGAAACACGACTAGTTTTCGAGAGGCTTTTCCACAATCCTTTATCTCTGGTAGTAGTGGCTCTCACAAGAATAATGAATTTTCTTCATAGAATCCTAGTGCAATAAAGCATTGTTGTTATTATCCCATTGTACAGCTGGGAGAAACGATGACACAGAAATTAAGTGCTTTTCTTACAGTCTTATTTCAGTTAAAAAGAGAGGCTAAAATTTGAAAAAACTGTCATTGCATTATTCTAATTTAATTGATCTTGCTGTCCCAAAGACTTTTCCTATGTATCCATACACAAAGCAAGTGGTGCTCTAAAGTGCTAGTGATCATTTATGATGACAGACCTCTGCTGGAAAATGAATAAAAACTCTTTTATACTGTGAGTCTTTGTGTCTGTAAGTGCATGTGTGCCTGTTAGAGTGCACTTTTTGGAGTTTAGAGCAACTAAACTAAAGTTTAAATCCTCTAGGTCTCACAGCAGGGCAGAAGTTTCCAAGAATGCCGAACACAGTAGAAATCAGCAGAGACTGTAGAGAAGCAGTGAAGAAACACAAGCTGTATATTTTCAAAGCAAGGTCAGTGTTCATTAATATTGCTATGGAGAGCTCAGCTACACAGAGAGTTCTTCACAAGCTTTACTTGCAAGGTGCTTGGCGCTCCAAATCATTGCCTGCTCATAGTGCAGCACGGCTATTGCTGCACTCACAGAGGTGGGAGAGCTGGCCGAGATTGTGAGGACTGACCTTCAGATTGACACTGCTTTTCTGTTTGGAGGTGGCATGGCATTCCTAGAGAGTAGTATCCCACTGACTGCAAAAGCTCGGGAGCAAGCCGTACGGAGCAGAACTCAATTCATATCAATGACAGACAACTGGAAAACATGATGAGGGGCACACCCTCCCCCTGGCATCTGCTGCGTAAATCCACCCACTATTATCAAACTTGGTGCTCTCTCCAGATTACAAAGCAAGTCTATGGAAAAGCACCTTCTTACATTACAGCAAGGTGAGTCCCAAACAATTTTCAAAACTCATCTAACTTTATAGAGATGAAAGGGATAACAAGAGATTAATACCTAGGTGGAAATTAGAGGCAAATGACCCCATATGGATTGCGGAAGGTACAATGGTCTCTGATGTACTGGAAGCAGAGTAATGAAAAGAGACATGGAGGCACTGGAATTGCAGAAGATGGAAGAGGTGAATGAAGACATGGAAGGAGCATGGAGTATCTTGGTGCCCAGAGTGGATATGGATGCAGAAAAAAGCCATTACTCCCCAGAAGGAAAGGACTACAGATCCTTAATGTACAGGAAGGAGGACTGCAGCAAGTCCCTGAAACAAAGCGTTAAGGGGAAAACAGAGCACAGAAGCTTTCTGGAAAGGTCTGTAAATGTCTCCAGAATGTGTCCAGTAACTCTAGGCTGCAGAATCAGCAAAGCATTTGCCAGTCTGTGAAGCACTACATATTCGGATACGCCTGTTCAATTTTGTGTCTGTTCACGTTCCCACACTGCCTTCGGAAGCATGGGACAGGGACCTCCACAGCTGAGCCTTCTCTCTTAGCTTTCTGTGAAAACTGAATAGGTCTGAATCTCGATACCGTATTTCTATTTCAGGGGCCAGGAGGGATCACAGTGTAGCACCATAGTTAAGTGGAGAAGAGAGCATGAAAGTTAAAACTAAATAGACAATCAGAATCTGAAGGCAGCAATTTTTTTTTTTGTCTGGGAGAAAACTATAGATCAAATAATATACTTTCATTATTACAAAATATTTGTTTATACATTAAAAAATGCCCACTTGAAAGAATTTCCCAAGTTCTCTCTCCCTATTCAGTTACATTTAATACCTGATGTTTCCCAGCTATAGTGATTTCATCTCATAACCATCTTTCAGATGCAAAATTGCTGCAGAACAGGTGACAGCCCGTGATAGATGACTAGTTTTCAGAACTGTTCAGGTGCTTTTTTCCCTTCAGCTGAAACCTCACATGTGGAAACTGTGTGAAGTTGAGAAAACAGATAAAGGCTGTGTGGACAATTCAAGAAGAACAAGGAGGATGCCTTTTTTCCCCAGTGTTTTGAACTTAATTTAAAACACTACTGCCAGCTACAACAGAAAAAAAAAATACAGGCTATTAAGGTGTAATGAACATAAAACTTCAGATCTCTTTGAAGAGAAGGCATGTATAAAAGCAATAGTTAGAGTGTTATAATGTTTTGTACATTGACCTTTGAAGACATAGACCTTCCCGAGCCCCTGCATTGTGTGTTTGAGCTGTTGGTTCCATTTTACAAAAGATTAAAATGAGTTCTCGAAAGAGTCATAAGACTGAGGTAAAATAAATGTAAAGGCCATGACAAATTTTAGTATACCACCCCACTCCCAGGTTTATGCTTCAGCTGCACAGGTGTCTTTATGTTTTTTTTAAACAGAGGTTTAAAATAATAGACAAGTTGCTATAGATGTATTAAAATTCCTTTCAAAATACATAAAATTGTATGTTAATGAGAAAATTCTATTTCGAATTCTTTCATCTAGTGTGTAGGCATAAACAAGAAGTGGATGGTATTTATTGGCTTGTTCTAAACAGATAGCACTGTGTAGCAGGAAAGTTTATTTTCTGTGTCTTAGAGCTACTGCAATCTTCAAAACTCCCACTACAGCAGTCTGCTTCAGTAGCCCCAAAATTCTCTTTTCTCTGTCTTTCTTTCTGCTACTTTACGTCTCAAGGATTCTGTGATTCACCTAGCTTTTAATAAAACTAGATAGCATGTTGATTGCAACACTCTGGGCCAAAAGAGTTTCATATGTTTACAGCTGGACTGAATTTTGTCCTGAACAACACTTTGACTGCTTTTCAACAGAAGAAATAATCAGAAGGACATGCAGCTGCTGCATAAAGGCCAGGGGAAATTAAAATGTTTCCCATAAGGAAACAAATGAACAAAATACATATGCAGCTTGAGTAGAATTTGCATTGTAACATCATTAATTACTAAAAAGCCACAGGTGGGAATGCCATGAGGCATGAAAATATTATTATGAAGGGAGAAATTATTCTGTGTCAATAGGACAGTCCTTGCAAAGGGGCATCAAACTGGTAAATGGTAAGGCTGTCAGAGCAGTATCTTAGCAGATGAAATATTTCATAAGAAGTAAGCAAAAACCAATTGAATATTTGCAATGTTTCTTTTTTTTCACAAATATAATTTAACTCCTTTTTTATTTTTTTCTCAACAGAAAAGTGTGTAAACACTTAGTATGCTACTGGCCTTCTGTACACAACAGCTGATCCTGGCAGTTTATCATTTTGTAGTTAGGGAAATGGAGGAAAGAGATGCTCAGGGTAAAACAATGAGTTTGAACCAAAACTGAGATTGGCAAACCTTGCATTTTATTGACAGCACAGTGATTTTCTGGGTTCTCTTTGATTGTGATTTGTCTTCGACAAATACTCTTTTTCGACCTTACTCTTTCTGGTAATTATGTATAGATGCTTCTGCCTGGGAACTTTGCTCTAGGACTCCTTTGTTGGCATATTCTAGACTTTAAAAAGTTTTTGCAAAATTTACAGAAATTTTGTCTGCAGATTTCACATTTTAAAATTGAACTAGTAAAGTGAAATTATAAGGAAGAGCACCAGCAACAGATCCAGCCCATTATGCTTACAATTATTTAACTGCGCAAAATTTTAAACCAGTTTTGCTGAACATCAGGCTATGTAGGTAAAGGTAGTTTAGCTAACCATGATAAATGTCAGAGAAGCTGCCAGCCAGCAGCTAATCTGTTCTTTTGTGCTAATCTTTTCTTGCCACAAATTGCAGAAAAAATGGAGCCATACTTGGGAAGCTTTTTCTATGCTTCTGAACACAAAGATCTGTCCTCTTTCAAAGAATTCAATAGTGGAATTGATAAATGAAGTAAATCTTCCCTCAAATGCTGAGAAACAGGTATTGATGCCTGTAATGCTAGAAATATGAGTACTATTCAGAAAAAGAAGTATTGCCCACCTTGAGGATATGTTGAAAATCTCCTCAAAGAACAGGTCTGACAGAGAGAATAATTTCAGTTTGGTATGCTGGTTTCAGCTGGGGTACAGTTTAACGTCTTCACAGGGGCTGGTATGGGGTTATGTTAGGATTTGTGATGAACACAGGGTTGATAACACAGAGATGTTTTTGTTATTGCTGAGCTGAGATTTAACAAAGCCAAGGCCTTTTCTGCTTTTCAGACTTCCAGACTGGCAAGGAAGTTGGGATTACATGGGAGGCTGAGAGGTGACATGGCCAGGACAGGTGACCCAAACTGACCAATGGGATATTCCAGACCATGTGAAATCATGCTCATAAAGTGGGGAGAAGAAGGAGGAAGGGAAGAGCATTTGGAGTGATGGCATTTGTCTTCCCAAGTCACCATTACATGTGATGAGGCCCTGCTCCCCTGGAGATGGCTGAACACCTGCCTGCCTGTGGGGAGCAGTGAATTAATTCCTTGGGGTTTTTTTGCTTGGATGTGCAGCTCTTGCTTTCCGTATTATCACAACCCATGAGTTTTTGAGCTTTTACCCTTCCCATTCTCTCCCTGATCCCGCTGGTGGAGGATTGAGTGAGTGGCTGCAAGATGCTTGATAGCTGGCCGAGGTTAAATCATCAGTTGGTGACAAAAAGCACAACAAAAATGTTTAAGATTGGGCTGTGGTCACCAGACCAGAGCATCATGATTCTACATTATCCTCTGACTGCTACCCACTTGCGACATAAGAAGAGCAAAGCCATACATTTATGGAGAGGATAGTTTGGGTAGCTGATTCTGGTGAACTCGCCACTGTGCTTTTTATTCCTGCTGGATGGCTTATATGAATTTTGTGATGGAAAGCAGAATAGTCTGTAACAGCAATAGATATGACAATGCAATCCCTTTGGAACAAAAATTCTGATATGGGATGAATGAAGAGCAAAAACAGAATGAAACAACCAAGCAGTAGCATATGACTATGCAGGAATACAAGTCCTTACATGTAAACAGCAGCATGGATGAGAATGCAGCCTCTGAAAGCTGAATAAACAGTCAATATGAGCCTCAGTCTATCTGCAGTGCACTGATCCCATTTCCCTTCTTTCCCTTCTTTCCCTTCAAAGTAGAGTACGAATTTTTTTTCACCCTTTTTCATATTTTCTCTGAAAAGAGGCTATCCCACTGTGCTCAAAACAAGCCAGTAAAAAGTAAAACAAACAATCTGAAGCAAAACCCAGCAACTTTTGTTATTATATCATTGTTTTCTATCTCAAGTAAAGCAATAAAAATATTGATTGCTGGAGGAAAGCCTAAAAATCAAAATGATTTGTCTCAGTAGTAGTCCCTAGAAGAATGAGCTCCTCAGTTGCCCTAAATTGGCCTACTTCTGTGGACTTAGATTTTAGTGCAATTGTCGTGTGTGTCTGAAATGTCACAAGAGCTATGAAGCATTAGATATTAGACGGTAAAAATAAATAGAAACTAACAAGGTTTGCCTTCCTACTCAAGCCCTTCAGTCATTCTCTGCCTTGCTTTTTCTAACCTAAATAAAACCAAAGGACTTCACTTTATTGCTGCTAGCACAACCCGGTGATCACTTATAGTCATGGAATGATTTAGTCCATGAAGCTCCCCTCCATCACCACCTGAATTCAGATCAATCAACACTGCACAGCATAAGCCTTGCCATGTCATTATCAACAGCAGCTGGTTTTCCTCTGACTGTATGAGAGTGTGTCTTAGAGAGGGGTAGGATACCCAGATTCCTTATGAGGGAGGCCAGAGGGTGGTCTCAAAGCCCTATCAGCAACATGCACCCTGCACGCAAATTGTCATCCTATCCGAAGGAAATGCAGCTGCAGAGAGTTTCATTTTGCTGGGCAATTTGAGGAATCACTGCACTGCTGCCATGCTTCTGCTTCAGGGATTAGGGTCAGTCAGGGCTGGTTGGGAGGACTGAGGGGAATCCTGCCATAGAAAGAACCACACAGTACTGCAGGAGTGCTGCTTCTCATTTCAATTCCTCTTCCTCAGGCAAACTTGTCCTTTCTGGACTTTCTGTCTCATAGTATTTTTCACTTGCACCGTTTTCCCTTCTGCTTTCATATATATATCCTCCAGTTATTTTTTGTGCTTTTTTTTGCGTTGTGACTCCTGTGTTTTCCACTGTTGATGCTTTGGCATTCTGAATTCAAACTCAGTAAGCTTTGCCTGTGGTCTAATCATTGCGCCAGCTATGTCTTGGTATTAGAATTTGCCCTCTGTCTTCTCATCTGCTTCAGTAATCGACCACTTTATTTGTTAGTTTAACAATTTCATTCCTTGCTCTATTTATTGTCATTATTCTACTTATACAGACTCAGTAATGTTTAACTCCATAATCATTATACATAGAGAAAAGCTGCAAGCAATTTGGAACAGTAAGTCCCTCTAAAAAAAGAAAAAGCTTTAGAACAATTTCTCCCCCCCTCTCCAAAGAACTGTTTTTCAAAGCTAATCAACTAATACAGCAGACTGAACTACTTCATCTAGAGAGTCAACACATGGCCATCTGTCCAGTAAACAGAAGTGAAATCGTGACCCATAAATGCCTCAAGGAGAAAGAGATTTTCTGCATCTTCCACATTCAGAAGAGAGACAGTGGCCAAAATATTTACTGCTGATAAACATTAATATGCTCCTCAAAGGCTGTGCTAGAGAAGTTGTTTTAATATATGCCAAATCTCCAAATATGTTTCCTGCTCATGCTGCTCCTGCAATTTTAATTAAAGTCAAGTTTTTCTCCTTAACTTCGCAGAATGATTCTAAAATAAATATACTGTAATTCACTTCAGAGGCAGCAGCTTTGTTCATAAATCTAGACTCCAATGATTTAGACAGGCCCTTTTGGCCATCCTCAGTCTGAAAACAGAATGGATATGAGTAAACATTTCTGGCTTTCATGTAACCATTTTAAAAAGTCCAGTGGTAAGAGTACCCCATGTACACCATCCAATCCTTAACATTAAGAAGTTTATCCTAATGTCTTGTCTAAAGCTTCTTTGAAATAGTTTAAACTTTTAACTGGTTGTCTTGCCTATATTAAACAGGAAGATCAATTAATCCCTTTCCTTCTTGGCATCAAACTTTAACAAGTTTGAAAATGGTGGCCTTTTAGTGCCGTGAGTAAAACGAACCAATTTTTCCCATCTTTCCAGCTGAACTGTGATTTTTAGGCCTCTGATCTTTTTTATTATTGTCTGGAGTTTTTCATGTTAGTCAGCTGTTGTCTTGAACTATGAATATCTGGTGGCTGACATGACATTACATTGAGACTTTCTTTATCTGGTGCTAAGCAGAGTATGAGGTTTATCTTTACATATGACCCTCACATATAATGTTCATGGGTTTCAATACAACGCTTGCTTTTTTTTGGTTTTGAATTTGTTGGACAGAATTATTCCATTATAGCAGCACTAGCAAAAATGTGGGTTTCTAGCTCAGCTACAGAAGAGGCTGCAAAATATAAGAAAACATATATTTTAATGCTTGTCCTTCTTTCTCCTTCCCTGACCCCGTATAGGTGCTGCAAAACCTCAGACCAGTAAAAGACTTTGAGAGATGATGTGTTGTTTAATACCACTTAGTTTTTGAAAAAGAGTTTCTCTTTCAAGAAGCAAGTAGCAGTGCTGATCCCTGTGAAACTTGCTTTCCACATACAAGATTACCGCTTCTGTCCTCTGCCTCTTGCAGACACCTGGACTGATGCTTCCCTAGCAATCCCTAAAATCCTTTTGCAAAGATGTGGCTACTTTTGGAGGGTGAGACTTATATAGTACTGAAGCTTCTTTAAAAATGCACTTTGGCTCCAAAGCTTGTGAGCTAATACACTGTAAAGAAGGATAGTGCAGGGTGATGTTGATCAATGGTATTTTTCTTTGCATATGTCTTTCTTGTCCTCAAGCCACTTATGAAGCTATCTCAACTCTAATCTTCCTGGCACCCTGCACACTGAGCTCTTGCTGAAGTTAATGGCAGAGCTGCGTGCAAATTTCCAGGTTCAAGCCCTCTCTTAGAAGCAGTCTCTCCTACACTTTCAGATTCTGTGATAGTATGAAAGCTTTACTGTGCGGCTGCTTTCCTCTTGTAAACAGGATCAAAGGCAGCGTGTCATTTTTTTATTTTATTTTATTTTGGTCTGCTGTCTGGTTGCTGTCATCTCTTTCTATTCTGGCTCATCTTGTACTGCACCTTGAACATTTTATCTCACAGCACTTCACAGTTTGGTTCCACCCTTTTTGTGTGGTACATGACACATTTGAGTATTTTTTCCTATCAGTATGGCATTTTGTATGATACATGCTACTCTGCTGAACTAATTGTGATAAGTCATGCCGCTAGATCCGGTACAAATGCCCCTTTTTCAAGGTGTTTCTTATACTCACATATCCTTCACTTTCTAAGCATGCAAGTTCTGTTTTCCTAATTGATCTATTTGTATGACAATTTGATAAGGCAAACTGACACTATTTTCCTAGGACACAAAAATACAGGCTTTTCTAGATGATACCTGAGAAGAGCCCTGAATATCTATCACATGGATGATGTAAAGTACCTCGGTTGCAAATGCCCTAAATGTCTCAGCATTGCAACTGTGAGTATTCAAACAGTATTTTTTCCCTGAGCCCTTATTTGTAGCCCTTTGGCAACAATAAGCAGCTGAAGAGAATGCAAACTCTTCTGAGCTAAGGAACCTCTCTCAAATCCCAAATTACACTAAGCAAGGTCATCCCTGCAGTTTTCAGCAACTCCAGGAAAGTAATTGCAATCTTTCAGTCAAAGATTCAGTCTCAAAGCCTTTGAGGATTTCAGTCCTCAAAGCCATTTTCCTTGCTTCTTTCACATCTGGATTTAGACTCCTGCCTTTCAGAAAGCAAGCAAAATCTACGAGATGAAACACCGACTCCTGAAAAATAAATTACTTTGGGGGTACATGTGCCTAAGTCATCGGCATTGGATGCAAGGGGTTGCTGTGGGGTAAAAAAGGGTGGGTTTCTATATGCAAAAGGGATAACTGAGCAGAACGAGTGGAGTGATCATTCCTCTGTACACAGCATTGTTAGGAGTACTATGAAAAGATGCCCTCATCTCCAGGAGAATGTGGAAAATCTAATAGGGATAAGATCAGAACTTACCCTCTTTTATCTGCTGAAGAAGTGGGTGAGGGGCAGTCACTGGACTTTACTTTTCACTGGATTTAGTTAGTTCTTTACAGAGAAGAGTTCTAATAGCTAGGTGGGAGACACAGAGAAGGGCTCCAACTTGTTGACATGCACTTATAGACTAAATGAAGTGTTGTATCTGAATGCCAGAGGTAGAAGAGCCATCCATAAATACCTTATTTCTGGAGATTTCTGACAAAACACAGGGTATCAGCACTACTGGAGTAGCTCCACAGGTTGCTAGCATTTACAGAGAACATCAAGCTAGGCAAATACCACAAAGCACATACAAATTCCCCAGTCATTCCTTCTCTGCTGAGGCTGTAGGAGAAGAAGCTGGGTGTTCCCATTAAGACAGAGTTGATAAGCAGTCAGGTTTTTGTCTTCAAGATGAGGAAAACTCTCCCCCAGGGCAGAGGTAGGCACTGCTCCTACGTGTTACAGACAACTTTCTGGTGTGGTCCTTGCCCACCATGCCAGGTTCACACATTCAGAGGCAAAAGTGGCTTCGTCCTGACTCAGAGCATCAGAGACACTGTTTTTTTTCCTGCTATAAAAGAGTACTCTGCCTCTGTTATCTGGCATTGCAAAGGCTGTGGGCATTTATGGTGGCTTTGTTTCACCTGATGTCTGTCTGAAGTACATTACAGTTAGGTCTCAAGGGAGCTGAAATGTTTTAATTTGAGTAAAAGTTACTGGATTTCCTTATGGGGGAGAAATGTAATGGCCTGTGATACAAAAGGGGTGACCTTCAGCTCTGATTTTAAATCCTGTTATAAATTCCTATGCACATATATTGCTGAGGGAAGGTTTTGGCACAATATGCATTTAATTTAACAGTCTTGTTTATTCCAATAGTGCAGAGGTGTTCTAGCACGAACGAAAGTTAAATTCAGAGAAAGTAATTTTAACCAAAGATCAAGATGAAAAGCCAAGCTACATTATAAAGATACTTAAGCAAATGTACTATATTTAATCTACTTTCATCCTAAAGCAACTTCCAATTTTCTCTTTCACTTACATTTCTAATGCAGTGGTATTTATTACTTATTGCCTACCTTACCAAATGAGCAACAGTATCTGGAGATACCTTCTTGCTGATTAGAAAGTTCTTACTGCAAAATAATAGATTTATGAAATATACATGAAGAAACTTTTATTAAAATTACATTAATAGCCAAATTCTGCACACAATTACACTTGGCCATTGTGGAAATCAATGAATTGCACCAGGATAATAGAGAGCAGAGTTTGCCCTGACTGAATAATTTTAGCTGATTAGAAACAATGAAATGAGATATTAATATTGACACTCCCTGTTTGAAATACCCTTGTTGTATGGACCCAGGATTGATGATTTGGGGCTCTGTGTGGAAGAACAAAGTCACTCTGCCAGCCAGCCCTGAAAACAAGCCCATATATACTTAGACAAATGGTCTCATATATAACTCCACTTCTGGGAGGCAAAAGGAGGAGAATCTTCTCTCCTGCTTTGCACCAGGTCACACTTAATATTCCCCCCAAGTAGCCGGTAATACATATCTGAGCAAGCTTTAAACTCACTAGCTCAGGAGTTGAGAGCAATGGAACTCCTGCAGCACAGAGTTCAACAGAGGCTAAGCACTCAAATACTTAATCTGGTCTGTTGCTAGTTAGCTTTGGTACCTCTTTTAGGTTAGCTACAATATGAGCCTGGCTGCAGTCCAACCAGCAGGTTTATTACCTCCGATGCAGAACTGGTTTTATTAGCCTTGGTATAGTACTGTGCTAATGTAATATATGTGATGCTGTATAGATGGGGAAGTGGCTTTAATTCTTTTGGTCTGCAAGCCAGCTCGCAGGTCTGCATCATGTTTTATACTCTAAAGGAATAATATTCTTCATCTGAGGGAACATCTGGCCTGGGGAAAAAATGGGCCTGGGACTATTGGCTGTGCTCAACTGTTTGGGTGTTGAGTTAGGGCTTTGTCGCCAAGTGTTCAGACTTTCCAGCAGAGGACAAAACTGGTGTCCATGAGAGATGAAACAGACGAGGACCCAGAAAGCAAGGGATTTTTTGGAACTCATTGCTCCTAAAATAGCCATAGTAGCTGACAAATGCTGTGCCCCCTCCCTGTGTCAGCTGGAGCAAAGGTGAACTCAACCTTCCCTTCTCCTTCTCTTTGGAACTGCAGGCATATGCTGCAGGAGAGTCTTTGAACTGTGTGAGAACTTCTTATCTCAGAGCTGTGAGGCCTCAGTGTCTTTGGGGATGCCTAGGGAGTGTGCACAGCTGCTTTGGGTAGGCTACCTACCAGCCTGAACAGCCAGACCTCAGAAGGTTCTTCTGTGCTTGATTGTGCCAGCACCAGTGACTTGATGTGGAACAGAAGCCACCATCATTACAAAACGGTGTAGAGACAATGTTTAAAAAGCTGTGCTGCTCCTAGCTTCAAAGGTGTTAAATGTCTGTTTCCAAATAATAGAGTAATAGAACAATAGAATAATAGGATAGTTTGGGTTGGAAGGGGCTTCCTTAGAGGTCGACAAGTCCAGCCCTGCTCCGATAAGCAGGGACATCCCTCAGCTGGTCAGGTCTCTCAGAGCCCTGTCCAGCCTGACTTAAAACATTTCCAGGGATGGGACATCCTACCACCTCTCTGGGCAACCTATTCCGATGTCTCACCACCTGCATTGTAAAAACTTTCATCCTTATACCTAGCTAAATTCCACACTTTCTTAGTTTAAAATCATTAGGCCTTGTCCTATACTACTGAAGGACAAATGCAATAAAGAAGAACTAATATCTGCTAAAAGTGAAGAGTGTGGGTCCATTGGCAGGCTGGCAAAAGCCTCGCAGAAAAAAATTAATTACAATTCAAATAATGTAGGTTTCCTGACTCAGATGTTGGGGACCGGGAGAGAGGAAGGAACTCTGATGAAATACATCCATACTCTCTTTTTCTTCTGTTTTATACCATATACCCAGGCACCTCATTTTCTGGGGTGGAAAAAGCTGTATCTCTACTGGAGAACTCTCATTGTTCAGCCAGTTAATACATCTTTGGTCAAGGGTCCCATGTAGGAATATTTGCATAATTGAAATGGGACTTGGGGGACTGCAGTGCCCAAAGCCTGGCCTGGGAAGCAAATGAGCTGAGGAATTCAGGGGCACTACTGCAGACACCCACAAACGTATCATTTTCCTCTCTGGTACCCTGGCACAGAGGTGCATTCTCTGGAGACCACTCCAGGCACGTGACACCGAGTGGCAAGAAGAGGCTGGGGAACAAGACCCCTGCATCCCTCTCATTGTGTATGCTGAAAGGAGCAGCTGGATTAAGATGCCTCCTTCCCTTTGCAGCTCTTCTTATCCACACTGAAATCACCAGGGCAATAATATGTTGGATGTCTGAGGACTTTAAAATGGATGCCCTATTATTTCTCTCTTTTGTTTTGTTATAATACATGTGACCTTCAACTGCTTTCACACACTTTTCACTCTGTAGAGAAAATACCATGCTGAATGGCTTAACTGTGATTTCAATACAAAACCGACCAACAAAAAGAGAGTTTGGGACAAAAGCAACAATGTGGGTAACGACATTCAGAAGTGTTAGAAGTAAATCTAACTGCACACAAAGCAGAGTTCAGCTAAGTGTCACTGCCAAAAACCATCTTCTGTTCTCTATGAAATGAAGTTGGAAAAGAGCTAAACTGAGTACTGAAATTCACTGAGTGCATAAAAAAACACTGGTAGAAAGGGGATGTACCTGCTCTGGAGGACTGCAGTCACTCGTTCTGCATCTATGTGTATTTGGCAGATGGGATGCAGAGGGACCAGTCTTTCAGCTGGTGTAAAAGCATAGAGTGATTTGCCTATGCAGAGGATCTGCTCCATGGCCTGTGCTTAATCCTCCCAGGCAACACTTTAGGAAGTAATCAGATAGTCCTTCATATCTGATTTTGAGTGTACAGCTGGAGGGAAATGCTGCAATTCCTCCTTTCTGAAATGTTTCCATAAAAACCCCATCCATTTTAATTTCCTTCCTTATCTTCACCTTCTCTTCTATCTCAGTTTTATTGCTGTTTGGAATAGGTTTAGTCCTACATATCAGACATGGAAAATGTTGCCTGGCTGGACTGAAGGAATAAAGGAAGATCCCCCAAATTTCTGAACGATATTATGCAGCGACACACAAGTTGCTTTCAGATGCAAGGGGTGATGCATAAGCCCATGCTTCATTTGCATGCTAAGGAAGGTCTGAAAGCCTGCTCATTCTCTGCTTGGATCACTGTAATATGCATGAGTGAGAAAGGAGGATAATAACCAGTAGAAGGAGTTGCTTTTATTAACATGTAAATGCTTCTGCAGTTTTTCTTTTAGATGGAAACTTTGGAGGCAAATATTTGCTTCCTCTGCTTGTGTGTGAGAAAACAGATTTTTGTCTGTGTTTCAAATACTAAAAATAGGAGGAAAAGGTTTCAATTTTGATTTTTTAAATTAGATGAAAAACGAAAATACCCATGTGGGTTTGATGTGAGACATAAAATTCTCCCACAGAAAATACCATTTTCTTTCCAGCTGCAGTGAACAGGGACCTTGATATTTACCTCAAATTGATGCAGTGGTTTGTGCTTGTGCATAGAGCTCAGCCTTTTCTCAGATTGTTTGGCCTCAGCCTGGCAGCATCAGTACCACAGTGTCATTTGTGTGCAACACTTCAGGTGAGAGTCCCAGTATGCTGCCCACCCTGCACAAATAAACCCTTAAGGGAATTGGTCCTCGTCCAGTGATGAGCTTTGCTTGTTGGCTCTTATAAACGACAGGAATTCAGGAAGAATTTCAGGCTGGTAGGGAGAACCACCATTGAAATATCATATACTCAGCATCATTCATATACAGGAAATAGAAGAGCAGCAGCTGCTGTTCTGGTCAGCTTCACCATTACATGTTTTTCTTCCTGAAATCTAGGAAGTCTACAGTGAAGTATTTTACATTGTACAGAAAACATGGGATCAAGAAGCAACAGACAGGAGAAGTAGCAAACATTCCAAAAATAAGTGCTCAAGAATCAGAAGGAATTATTATATCTTGTTCATCTATAGTTTGCAGCAGGAAATGAATATTTATGTCTCAAATGTTATGTTAAAACATTCTTCCTTAATATGTATTTATATACAACCTTCCACAAAAAATCTGCCTTCAAAAGCAGCAGGCACTGACATTCTGTCTTGCCAGAAACACAACATCTCATCAGATGCTCAGAAAGAATTTATATGAGACTTTGTGAAGTGCCTAACAAATAGCAGGCATTCTACTGAAGAAAGCATCGGCATTTCAAGATGAAGAAGTAAATCTGTTCAGTGCTTTAGGAGTTTGAAGCTACTTTAGGAGTTTAAAGTGACTTCTTTAAAAAATGTAGACTCCCAGCCTAATGTTTCTTCTGGACCCCTCTGGCTAACAAATGACTTGTTTATAACATTTCTAAATATAGATCTAAATATAGACCCAGGTAACTTGGATTAAATCTCATTCAAACCTCTCTTTATTTCTAAGCAAAATAACAAAGATTGTATTGTTCTTTGTCGTAGTCCTTTGAACCTAAAGAAAGCCTCTGAAAATTTCTTATTAATGTACCCATCATTTTCATATAATCTGAATATATAGTCTTTTTTCCAAATAAAAACCAGAATATTTTTGAACACTTTTCTGCATTATTACTGACAGCCCGACTTTATTAATTTAGGAAAAAACCAGCTCCTCTGGCAGAATTCCTTACGTTTGGATATTTTATTACATACAGCTGTATCATCCCTTGCTTTTTACTCTATTCTTTCTTGTTTCCTTAATCAGTTTCCCAAACTTTCTAGCTTCTAAATTTATATACATTTCAGTCATGTTGCCCTTTTTTTCATTACCCCTCACCCCAACCCTCCCCACTGATGCACACACACACAGAGATCAAAAATATATTTCAGCTTTTGGAGTTGCTTTTATTCTCTTTGCTAAAGTCAAGGTTTTTTACAACTAACATCACCTAATTTTACAGCTGAGGGATGGTAGTGTTTTGACCATCAAATAAAATATTTAATCAGTTCTCCCAAATTACTCATACCTTCTTCCAGCACTATCAGCCTATAGTTGTTTTCAGCTTTATGATCCTGTCTCTTTTAAATCACCAACCATATTTATTACTGATTTGAGCTTTTTTTGCAGTCTGCACATAATGAATGTAATTAAGTCATGATGACTTGCTCCTAAAACATCTTTGTTTTTAGTTCTTAGATCAGTGCCCTTTTATCTGCCAAGATGAAATCAAATTTATAGTTCCATGACACTATTTTTTGAGTTATGAAATTGTCAGTATTTTTTTTTAGAAATTCCAAGGTAGTTTTTGTACTGACAGATCTCTGATATATATCACTCACATCAAGATGTCAGCTTCTCGGCTTTTTTCCTTAATATAGGACAGGCAGGTTTTAAGGAGCTGTTGATGCTGTTCTGAAATGTGATATGATGGTAGGAGCTGTTGGTGGCTTGTGCCCCAGCTTGCACTATATTGGCTAGAAAATTAATCCATAAACCTTCAAGATCACTTGCACAGGGCTGTGTTAGTGGCTCAGACATGAGTATTTTATGGATTTGAGCAGGTGTATAAAATGCTACCCTTGTCCCTTGTTCTACAAACCCTGATTTGTCACACAGCTTGTTCCTTGGTGATGGGTCCCTACTGCCCTGGATCTTCTACAGTGATGCTTTCAAGATGTGTTTTTCCCAAATATCCCTCCTGTATGTGAAGTCACTGTATTTTTTTCATTCTTCCTTCATCTGCTTGTTTCCAAAGGACACCAGGCAAATGATTTATATATAAATTCTCGCTGCAGAGTCTCATTCCCTCAGTAATCTGGGAGGGATTAGCTATTTGATGATTTCAAGCACTGATTCTGATCAAAGACCTGCTAGTCATGGCCAGATGGGTCTCACAGAAGCTCTGACAAGCCGATCAGTACAGCCTGATAGGAGATTGAGAGACTGTCCCCACAGCTTTCCCAAAGGACAAAACTTGAATAGATAATGCACACGCACACACACATGCATGCAAATGCTCTCCCAACTCACCTTCTGCAACTGCTCTACCTCTGAGCACAGGGTCTGCAGCTAACCCTTCAGAAACTCCCATGTTAGCTGCTCTGTTTGCTGGGCTCAGCTGTTTCATTCAGCTTTTGATTCCGAGTAAAGTTATTTCAATGGCTAAACAGAAGGAATGATGCATGCAATGCCCTTCTGGATTATCCCAAGTTATGAGCTGTGAGTGATGGTGCAAACAGTAATATACATGTATCATGGCAAAGTGAAAGATGGTCCCAGCAATCACAACAGAACAGCAGAGGATAAACAATCACCAGAAGTAACCTTGCTGGCTGAAACAAACATCTGATTTTCACTAAAGCCAAAAGTACAAAAAACGTTTTCAAGTTTGCTGAAAGACAGATGGAAATGTCTTAGGGAACTTGACGCAAAGCAATTATGGATGCTCAAACACAACAAAGATTTTGAACATGAAAAGAGAATACTAAAAGGATTTTTACACTTGACAGTTCATTTCATTGTATTCTCTTTTTATATTAAATTATTAAAGGAAAATATATCAATGTGTGTATTTTCTGTCCCTTTTTGCTAGTTTAGCTTACTGGAAAAGTTTAGCATTCCTAACAAACTATTTTCATAATATTTCACAAATGTTACAATTTGCCAAGTTTTGCCCACAGTAAATTAGCATTGGTCAGAGCCTCTGATGGGCTAGTCTTCCTTTCTTAAATGAAACTTCCTTCCTAATTTAATGAAGTACTGAGAGTCAGAAACAGATAAGAGAAGTTGCTAATCATCTCTGAAATATCTTTGAACCCTCATCTGTACTATACCACTGAACTCAACAGTACCATAATTTTCAGAAGGTTTAAACCTCCAAGAGCTTTAATAGTGTATTAGAATAAAATAGACATCTAATTCCATTACTGATGATTCTTCCTAGTTGCTGAAGGTAGTTAGAAGTGTGCTGCAGCTTTGGGAGTTACGAATCAATTTTCACACTACTTAGTGATTGCCATGTTTTTTAAGTTCTTCTATATCGCTTTATGTCATATAATATATAGATTACAGGTATCTGTTCTGAGCTGTTCACATGGGCCACTGTTATAATGTATTGTCAAGGATCCCTTGAGAGAAAGCAAGCTATCCCAGCCCAAAAACCTGTCTAAGAACACTGACATTTAACTGAAAATACCTATCTGTGCATTGAATGTAGAAGGAGCTTGGAGACTAGCTTAGCCAAAAGCTAAAATTTTTGTTTGCTAAAATTAGGTGAGATAAATCCCACTGTAGAATCTCAGTCTTGCTGCACAATGAGGAGGCAGGAGACAAGAATCTGATTTAGGAGATGGTGTCTCTTCTCCAGATGTGTAGGGGCTTCACCAGTCTCAGGTAAGCATCTATATGAGACAGCATAATTTAAAAGGCCACATTTAATGTGGATACCTATGTGATCGAAGCACTTATTTGTCCTAGCAGAAGTCACAAGAAGCATGCTGTGCTAAAGTTATACAATTCTATGGAAATTTGGGATTGCAATGTGCTTACAAGACAGTTTTGTTCTATCTGTATGTACAGAGAGACAACAGAGTTAAAATCAGCTCAAGTTGTCATGTGATACTATTGGGGGAACTATTATCTGCTCTTCTCTACTCTATGAGTTATTATTTTCTGCCTAAATGCAGATTATGTGCAGGAACCAGAACTTTTATATGACTCAGAGGTGCTGTGTACCTTCCTGGCACTATGATAATATGCAAGGACTTGCATGCAGCCAAAATACATTGATACTGCTAACCAATATTTTAAAGTCTCTGTTGGATGTCTGCATGTAGCTTCTTCTCACAGGCACTCCCATACCTGTCACATGCATCTTCTCTGATAGAATGGCTTTAAATAAGAACAAAAATGTACCTCATTTCAAATTTATTTTCTTCTCCTAGCATCCTGGCCAGCTGCTGCTTCTGTTTACTGCTTAACAAATCCTTGGAGTACTGGAAGAGATGCTGAACTCTCCAGCAAGAGCTGGAAAAGTTGGACATTATTGCAAGTCAGAAGTTAATGCATGCTTCCTGTGGGTGGCTGATCACTAAATAAATTTTGGGTGAGATATGTACTATTTGCAGAAACCATACCATAAGGAAAAAAAATGAAGATTATAAGACACGAATTAAAATCTCTTTGATTACCCTTAAGAAGACATTTTGTTGGCTTCACTAGGAATTAATTGCTTTACTAAAGTATTCCAAATATTTTTCTTAAGTAAACCATTTTCAAATAACTACCAGGTATGTGTGCTACTTTTGCAGTGAAAAGAAACACTGAACTGACATAGATTAACTCATCTCAGCCATAAAAGAACTTTCTTCACCACTCAATGAGAGTGTTGGGAGACAATATGTGATGTACATTACTGCTTATCTTCGATTCTGCCGCAATCCTTTGCCTAGATTAGTCTGAAGCACTGATAAAAATAAGGAGATACAAGGGAATTAAAAGAGGGTTAGTAAATGACTATGCCTGGGGAGTGAGGTGCAGGTACATTCACACCTTCCGTGGCTGTCAGTTTGGTAATCTTTCACAAAGCATTTCATTTTTCTAAACTCAAATGTGTGAATTCTTATACCATATCACAGCTAACTGCTAAGGGCATTTTCTTCCCACTTGTTCCTCTTCCTTTTCTGAGAATGAAGACTTCAAAACCTCTCTGAACACCAGTACTTGACAACTGTCACAAAATAAAATTGTCTTCTTGTGTTCTGATGGACTTTCCTGTATTTCAGTTTGTTCCCGTTGCCATTGGTCCTGTTATGGAACACCTCTGAGAAAAGCCTGGATTTGTTTTCTTTACACCTGCCCTTCAGGTACTTACAGACATTGGTAAGATTCCTCCAGAGCCTTCTTTTCTCCAGGTGGAACTGGCCCATCTCTCTCAGTCTCTCCTTATATTAGAGATGGTCTGGGCCCTTAGTCATATTTGCAACTCATTTCTGGTCTCTCCCCGGTATGTCCATGTCTCTTTTGTAGTGGGGAACCCAGGACTGGATCCAGCAATCCAGATGTGTCTCATCAATGCTGAGCAGAGGGGAAGGATCAGCCAGTTTTTAGTCTGCCTCCTTGCCCATTTATCTTGCCTGTGTATTATCAGTTTGCCCATGATGATATTATGAAAGACTGTTAAATGCCTTGCTAAAGTCTGCTTTTGCTCTCCACTCGTGCACCAGATGAATAATTTCTTTGCAGATGGCTATCAGGTTGGTCAGACATGAATTACCCATCATAAATCCATGCTGATTACTTCAAATCATCTTGATATTTTTTGGAAATAGTTTCTGGGATTATTTGGTCTATCACCTTAACAAGAATTGAGGCCAGCCTGACTGGTCTTTAGCTCCCTGGATCCTCTTGCATATCTCAGTGTGTCATTTGAATTTTTCCAGTCCTTGGGAGCCCTCCCTTTCCCTTTCCCTTTCCCTTTCCCTTTCCCTTTCCCTTTCCC
>VZRF01000320.1:210204-228969 GCA_013396875.1 Vireo altiloquus | reverse complement strand
GGTCTCTTTCCCTTTCCCTTTCCCTTTCCCTTTCCCTTTCCCTTTCCCTTTCCCTTTCCCTTTCCCCAATACAGAACTCCTATTTAATCCAATGTAGAACACTGTTTTATTGTTTTGCCTATATAATTATTTTCAAACTAAATGAACAATGAATCTATTTGGCCCCAGGACATTTCCAAGTGAGTCTTTCCTAGCCAGACTGAAGTACCAGGGGCTATGAACGCAGACTTTTTACAGATTGATTGGTTTATTAATCCATATTTACTATTATTATTTTATGAATTTTGAAATCTGTATTTCTCATTCAGATACGTCTTCAGGTGAAGTGAATGCTAGTTTAGTCTGTGTAACAAATGGGTAATAAATGAGTAAGACCTTCAGGATCTGGCATGCTAATGATTATATTTTAACACTACTATAGCTCTTTCCATCTTCAAAGTGCTTCATGAACATTAACCATTCTAATTAATTTCATTTAGAGTTGCTCCTACTGTATCTTTTCCTCTGCTGAATGCTGTAGTACACTTACTGCTGTATTGTAATTCAAAGGTTGTTATGGTAAAGATTTTGACAAGAACAGAGAATCCCTTGTGAAAATTTGCAATTGTGCTAATTACATCAAAGATCAGATGTCAAGATTATACTTGAAAAGGATCGTGGAACATACCACAGGTGTACCAAGTGTCTCAGTAGAAGAGGTAGGTTTGGTGAATCCAGCACTTTTTGGCATGTACCTGCTTTAGGGGAAAACAAATTTAACAACTTGCAAAATTGATTGAAAGTCATGTTAATTTTTAGTCTTGAGTTTGAGTAGAGGCAGATGAGGAAACAAAGGACCCATATAACTATCCTACCAATCAATTCGTCAAAGGCAGTAGGACAGAAGAATGACATATGACTGTAAGACAGTGAGGCATCTGTGTTTCATAGTTCTCCTGTCCTGAGATGCATTATTCAAGGTGTTATCTTGTTAGTCTGTTAGTGGGAGTTACAAAAGGCAGTTTAATAGATGCATATCAGCCATTTGACAGATTGGTCCAACTTTCCCACCGTGGGGAGCTGCTTGCCAGGTTTGCGATGTGTCATTGCAATTCTCTAGCCTGTAGCGGGGGTAGACTCTGAGTGTAACTGCTGGGCCACCCAGGGGTACAGCAGGAGATGCCCTTCTGCTGAGCCTTGCTGGTTGTCTGAACAGCTTTGCTTCCTGCTCTTTCCTCAGGCAAATCTGTAAGGAATCATCTTTTGGAAGCTGGCAGTCAGCATGCTGGCTTTGGAAGTGTCTGTGCTAGGATGCTTGTGGAAGTGTCCATGGGGAGGTGCCCATCAGCCTTAGCGCAAATGTGTGAGCTCCTTGCATGTGGAAAATGAGATTTGGGTGTGTAACTAGAAGATCTAGAGAGGTCAGTACAGCTTTGCAGGTACAGCTAGTGAAAGTGAGTTCAACATACACTGTTTCCAGGAGGTATTGAAGATGAAGAAGGTAAACATAGAATCATAGAATAATTTAGGTTGAAATAGACCTCCAAGATCATTGATGGTGATGGTGACTCAACCACTTCGTTGGTGGTGGAGTCAAAGTGAGATATGTAGAAAATTCACCAAAAATAAGGACTTTTTGCCTATGGCAACATTACTAGTGGAAGGGAGCCAGGCCCCTGAAGCCAGCTGACAGTGACTGCTTCCCAGTCCCACAGCTTAGCACTAATACCCTTCATAGGCTCCTTGGCAAGCCTTGGTTGGAAAGCTACAAAATCAATCGGAGGGACAAACCACCAACTTGGGAGAGACCATAGAGCCTGTGCTCAGTCTGCATCCCAGACCTCATTTGTAACAGTTTTAGCTGAATTCTACTGAATCCTACTGAAATCCATCTCTTTCTAGAAAGCCCAAATATTTTCCTGGAAATTGTGAACAACAAATGTTACAAGCTAGAGGATGGCTTGAACTTCTGAGAGAAATTTGTCCTCCATAGGAATTTTAGCTCTGGTCTACACTGATTTATTTCAACACTTTGTCATGCAGACATCTGTTTCTGTGGTGGTGGCATATATCTGGAATGATCAAATGCAGAATCATCTCATTAAGTATTTTTCTAGGTGCTAGTGGATTTCTGTTGTTTAGTAGCATAAAGCTGTAGTTCACTGGGGCTCCTGCAATAGACTTTCTGATTTCTCTTTGTAGGATGGGTGAAGAAAAAAAAAATTACCATTGTTTTTAAATCATACGGTGGCATTTAAGAGATGAGTATGTCCCTGAAATAGCCATTTCAAAATAAGGAATAATTCATTTAAGTATTGATTATCATTGTTGAACGATAGATGTTTCCGGGACATCTCCTATGGAATCTTATTACATTTCTAGAGAATCTTATTATTTTAATTGCTGCTCCTTTCGTCTTTTTCCCATCACTGTTAAGCTCCTTTGCTAGTGGTGGCCACTGTGGTTGAGGATCTTAGGCTCCTGCATTTGGGACCTGAATAATACATCATTCATGATTTGACAGGAGAGTAGATTTCTCCTTTTTCGTGTACTGATACTTCTCGGTTTGCAGAATATGACTGAATACTACTTGTTAATGTTATATAAATTTCTAATTATATCTAACCTTTCTTTTGAGTTCTTGGAACTCTTGGATGTTTCTGCAATGAGATTTTATATGTGTAGTTTTAACCAGTGGTTTGCAGATCTTCTGCACTGCTACACACATTTTTCCAATGAACCCTGGCACATTTATAGACCAAATGACAGTATGGAGACTATTAAATCACAGATATATGAATTTTTATGAGTTGCATGACTTCCCTGCTTCATGACAGCAATGAAGTGGGCTGGGACAAATGACAGGTGGGTCAGTGCAATGGTGCAGCTGTATGGTACGTAGTCCTGGTGACGCCTTAAATGGCTACCTAGAAACAGAGACTAGACAGGAATAAAGGAATAAAGGAGGTATTTATTTGAAAGGCCTTCAGAGGTACACTCTGGGCTCCAGAGGGTCCTGCCTCAGTGGATCCCAAAATGAACGACAGGTCACGAGTTCTTCACACTTTTATATCAGCATAAATTCACCAACCAGAACCCAGCCAATGATGGAATTTCCCCAAGCTTGCCCCCCTCTCCCCAAGATGATGGTTTACACTTTTTCAGCCTAGGATGGTCTGGGTGTCCTTGGAGAACAAGCTAGAGAGGATTTGTTATGTCTATCTTAGTATAAGAGAACAGCACTTAACAAGCTACAGGAAACTTCAGAGTTACACTAGCAGTACAGGATTTGAAAAATATAGAAGTTAAAACTTAAGGCATCACTGGACCTGGACTGTGGTATCCTCAGGATTCTGCAGAAGTCACTCAATTCTTTTACCTGGATTCCCTCTGGGGTCTGTGGTCTTGCAGTTCCTGCCTGGTGATTCATCCCTACAAATCCCACTGTCTTTTTCTGACTTACTGTTGGTGCTCACAATCAGCTACTTTTGTTGGTACTATTTGGACATTTCTGGACAAATTTGAACCTTCTTGATTTTCAAAAGGTTGTAGGTGCAGCTTGACTGTTTATTTTCATTGAATGTGCAAAAGCTGTCCAAAGTTCTTTTTGCTTGTTTTTGGAACAGAGGATTAATCTATTTCTGAAACAGTAAATTAAAGCCCATGGACTTATGCTAACAGCTCTGCTAACTAGCACCAACTCATGATAACTGCTATAAACCCTCAGAACAAGACTTACTGATGCCAATGAGTTGCTGACAAGTTGCACGGCTTGCCTGTAGAATAAAAAAGCTACAGAAATCTGGAAGATGAGGTATATGTCCTGCAGTTTAGAAAGTACAGGATAAATAACAGAAAAGGTCCAAAAGGTTAAAATCCGCCTGCATGCTCTGGGGATCCCATGACACTGGGGGAATTGTTGCTGTGGTATAAATGGGGAGATCAGATTCCATTCTGTAAGAGTGACTTTAAGGCAATGAATTTGATCTGTGTTAGTATTTTCAATAGCTAACTCAATTTACTTGCACCAAGAATTTATCCTCAGAACTTTAAGGGTTTTTTCAAACCCTACAGAGCATCAGCATCCTGAGCTAAGGAGGGATCATCCCCAAAGATCGATCAGTCAAGTTTTACTTGTACTAAGCACACTTCCCACCTTTGCCCCTTCAGGATCCCGAGATAATTGACATTTTAATGTTTTGCTTTGATTCCTTTGAAGCTGTGATTTAGTGTGTAGAAAATATAGTGCAAAATTATGTTAAAACTGTAATAAAAGGTGTTTACTGCACTTAATTGTCATAAGTCATTCTATTAAACTGCTGAGGAATATTAACAAGGGATATGATAATATCACCATCTAAAATTCATATACATTTTTAGCAGCTGTAAAATGTGTTATAATTATTTAATAGCTTCACAACTGGTTGTATTTGATAATTAAGTGCTGTGGGTAAGGAACTGTGCTATTATTTTAACTATCTGGAAAAGACAGAACAGCCTCAGTATAACCTGACAATTACCCACAAAAATGATCAAGTGGCAAAAAAGTATTTTTATTGTTTTTTCCCCCACAAAGCAAACATGAGGCAAAGGTAGCCTGCCTCTTCCAAATGTGCTTGTTTATTTTGTCTCCACCAACATACGGATTAGATTGCTGTAATGCTCTCTACAGAGGGACTGCATCTAAAAAAATTTTTCAGAAACAGAAGAAACAGGTTTTATGATACTCATTATCTGCTACTTAATTGAAAGCTTTGTGTAGGAGAGAAGAAATGTATGGAAGAGTCCTGTCATGACCCATAAATCACATTTTCTAAAGTATTTAGGCAGGTGTTTAGGTGTGAAGTCTCACCATGGGCAGTGAAACTACCTGCTCTTACATCCTGCAAATCAAAAAGATGCTGGTACCTCCAAGGAGAACTATCAAGAATTCAGACATCAAAATGTGCAACCTGAAAATCCCCGCTCAGCTCTCATCCAAACCTTGAAAAGCCTCACAAACTGCCTCTAGAGATGCCTCAGTTTTTAACCTTTAAAATCCCTGAGAACCTCTTGTTCTGCTTCTGTGCCTACCCAGAAGTGCTCAGCCTGTGGAGGACAGATGAAAACTGCTCCATTCTCACCAAAGTCCACACAGACAGTCCCTCCTGCCAAGAGGCTCAGCCTGATCAGGCATTCTTAGAAACTGCTTACGGCATACCTCTGAGATATCTGTGACAAATGTGCAGCAGTGGCTGCTGCTTTCAGTGAAAATGTGCACAGAATGGCCTCACGTCTGAGTATTCACATAGCTATGGGAGATGCAGGTTCAACTCACTTCCCCAGCTAAAGCAGTTCCAGCTCACCTTCTTCCCTCACACCTGAAAGGAGTACAGAAGTTCTTGGTATCTTATCTCAAGCACTCAGATATGTCTGAAAGCCCATCTAAGATACCAAACTCTCATTTTGAGTGTAGGGCTGAAAGTTGAAATCAATGACAAATGAAGTGCCTGATAATGTTTACTTGCATTTGGTGCCTAGCTAGTTTTGAGAGGCCATTTAAGATCCTTCCTCTTGCAGTGCCGTATTACTGCAGGTTCCTTTGACTTCAAGTCCTCTCAAACTAATGGAGACTTTTTGGAGTGGATATCTCAGTAGTTCACTCATGGCTTCATCTGTATGTGTTGGAAAAGCTGACACTAAAAAACCCCACTTTTGGCTTGACTATTACAGGCATGTGTTCCAGGGAGGAAAGGGCTATTTAGGGCCAGTGGGCTTCCTGCTTCCTTTATCTGTGGGGCTAACAAAAAATGACTAGACAAGATGGAAGGTGTGTTTTCCCCTTACTTGTCTGCATGGTTTTTCATCTTTTTGGATTATTTGAATGTCACCTTCTACGGAAAGGGGCCTATTTTAGCTTGCTCCTTGGGATCAAGTAATTAAATGAAACAAGCTATAACAGATTATTGAATAAATATCAGGCAGTAAACAGCCTAAATCCCTACTCAAGCTCTTTAAATATGGCTCTGCCACCAGCTACACCTTAAAATGGATCAAGTGTCTAACAATATGATTTGTTCATTCTTGCTTCCAGGGCATTTTCTGAAAAGACAAAGGGACATTCCTTTGCTTGACAATTTTCTGGTAAATGATTTCTGTGGCTGATCCTAGCACCATCTCCTTGTCTGCCTGCCTTCTTCTTCTCTGACAGCTCAGCTGTGACTCAGCCCTGTAAACCAGAACTGAGACTTTAAAAAGCTGATAAAGCTGTTTGTAACAGGAGAGGGAGCTCTCACAACACTTATTGAGAATTTTTGAGGGTGCTGTTTACTCAAGGCAAGCAAAGGACAGAAAGCTGTCCTTGTTTTTATCAAAGAGGATGAGGCGCATGCTCATGTCCCTGTAATAGCTTGTGGGAGTTTAGGTTGCCTACTGCACAAAAAAGACTTGGCATTTGAACATATTTAGAAACTGCAGGTATCCATATGAACAAAACCTGTGAATTATTTGGCCCCTGTCTGTGTTCTAACTCATGAGAAATTTTCCCCACATGAAAGGGGATTCTACAACTTTCCTCCTGTGGTCAGCTGGCCTGCTCCAGTACTGGTGGTCACCGTGGCATAATGTGACACCCAGCATGTGAGTGTTCCAGTGTCAGCTGGAAGTGTCAGATTTTCCAGGTGAGATCCAAGAGAGCAGTGAAACACAAATGAACCTCAACTCACTGGGCTTGTTTTGGGAAACTTACTGAGTAGATACTAGCAGAGCTATCACCTGCTTTCCCTCATCCCCTTCTTTCCTCCAAAGCCCCCCACCAAAACACTAATTTTACCTTTCCAGAATTTCTTTTGTGCTTACAGAGACAGTTAACCTACATAGTTAATTAATGGTTCCAAAAAACCCATATATTCAAATCTTCTATTTTCAAAGAAAAATGGAGAAATATGTTCTTTCATTTCATAAAAAAGTCTCAGGATAACATATATTAATCTTCTCATAGATTTTATTTCTAGAAATTCCAAGAAAACAAAAGTCTGTGTTGCGCTTTCAGCCACTTGCAGAACTTTCTCTTCAATTCGAAACTTCTGTGTCTTTAAAATACGTGTCAGTTGTGAGTTATCTTTGATCTGAAATAATTACAGTACCTTTGGTTTACTAAGGAACAGTATTTTTATCACTCTCTAAAATTTTTGAGAGAATTCACTAGTTGTAAGCAACATTTAGCTCTTTTTATAAACTAGCAGTCTCCCAGCAAAATCTTTATTTATTTTCTGGAGACACATATTAAAGCTCCTAGGTGCTTTGGTAACCTTCAAGAAAACATGTGCACCTCTTCCCTGTTCTCTGCCTTCTACAGTAATTTTCTTGTGCAGTATAGACGTTACTCCTTTTGGCTTTTTATTTGTGTGCTCAAATGAATCAGACAATATGACAAAACAGCTACCAGGGGAAATGAGAACGTAAAAATATGTAAGAAACAATCCTGCTCTCAATGTGATGATGTAAACCCCAAGCTTCTCCATTTGCTGCAATTAACATACTGCTGACTTAGGCTTTAAGCTTGCAACAAAAACAGTGCATGTTTAAGACTCTGCCAAAGGACATAATTGTTAATGTCGATGAGGTTTTCCTTGGATACCAATGATTTTTCATGGGGAATCTCAGTATAATTTCCAGAGGACAAGGAATGTGTCACCAGAAATAGAATGAAGCTGAAAGACTTCATATGTTAATTCGAAACTAACCCTTTTCACTTGTCTTACTAGATGACAGGAAGAGCAGTGAGTCATAATCTGTCATATATCTGAGAAACAATGAGTGAAGTCAGAGAGATTCTTCAAAAGGAGATCAAGAACAGAAACTTATTTCAGATTTACAGAGAACACAGAAATGTGAGGAAAATAGTATATGACCTGATGAGAGAAAACCCCACATTTCAAAAAGAATCTGATGCAACAGAACATCATTGTCCTAATGACACAGACAACTTGTGAAACTGTTTTGACTTCATATTTCAAAATTATTAATTAATTATAGACTCTCATTTACCAGGACTGCAGGAGTCAGAGTGGTTGGTTAAAACGCAGAAGAAAGTGCTATCTCTTCCTTCTTCTACATGGAGTGTTTAAATCCTTAGCAGAAGTTCATAAATGCCACCCTACTAGGGATTTCCTCATACTGTTTCATCCTGTAAAAATATTTTGATACCAGTGGAGTAAAGATGGGACTCTGTCCCCTGTGCTCTGAGCTGCTCTCTGACTTGAGATCTAGACTCATTGCTCTGCTATTTCTCTTAGTAAGTGTCTATATGTGGTATATGAAGCAGAAAAGCTCCAATAATAGAGAAAGCTGAGACCTTTTTTCAAAGAATAGTTGTCAATTCTAGCAGTCAAGGAGTTCCCTGTGGAAAAGCCTGACCTGGATCCTCTCCATTCAGGAAGAGATTCTGTACCAAACAGAGGTCTTTATTGCTGGGTACTGAAGATATAATTCTATAAAATACACCACCACCAGTTATCTGGTACAGTTTTCTAGTCAGGATAGGAAGACAATCACCTGACAGGTGTGGGGCGACAGTCCCTACTCCCTGCATACTTGGATCTGCAAGGATACTGAGGCAGCCCAGCATTTGTCCATTCTCATGGATGGTGAATTATGGCATTTCCAGTCCACCTGGAGCTAAATCTGAATCACCCACACTCTTGGCCTATGCGCACAGAACTTAAGTTTGGGTAAAAGAGAGATGGTGGTCTTTTCTAAAAATTTTTTACATCTAGGTCATTATCACATTTGTTTCCTTCAAGTTCTGGGAATGAGATGCATGGTGTCAAAAAACCAATAATTTATCCAGAAAAAACAAAGCATTTTAAGTCTCTTTCTTCTGGACTATACTTTCCAACTCTTAAACTTGCCAGATCAAAAAGTCTATGATTTCCATGTCTTTATTTTTGGTTAGGTGTTACAATTCTTCCATACAGACTCTCTTTGAAAAGGGAGTTTAGCCTGTTATCCTGTTGTAAAATTGATGTCTCATCTTAAAGTAGAGAACAGAGTAAAAAAACTGATTGAGGAACTGAGAAAGTAAAACGTAGAACAGGAGAAAGATTAGAATTTATGTAGGCTTAACTCTGATTGTTAAGAGGGAATTTATTGAACCTTATAAAATCCTCAATTGCATGCATAATATCCCTGTAGTTTACTGTTTTCTTTAATATAAACTAAAGAATTATAAATATGGAACAGATGGTATGAAACACGTTTGCCATGCTGAGAATTGTAAGTGCATCTTACCGCAAAAAGGTTGTCGGAACAGTTTCTAGGGGGAATAAAAAAATTCTAACTTGTATTTTATCTGAGTGGAAAATGCATGTGGGAAATTTACCACTGAAGTTTGTATGAATTCTTGAAAATCAAAAGCCACCTCTGCCTACTATCTCTTGGTGAGATAGAAACATAGAATGGTTTGAGTTTGAAGGGATTCTAAAAATCGTCTGGTTCCAAGCCTGCTGCTGTGGGCAGGGACACTTCATATTAGAGCAGACTGCTCAAAGTGTCGACCAAGCTGTCCTTCAACACTCCCAGGTATGGAACACCCACAAATTCCCCGGGCAACCTGTTCCAGTGCTTCACCACCCTCACAGCAAAAAATGTCATCCTGATATCTAATCTAAACCTGCCCTCTTTCAGTTTAAAACCATGGGCCCGTGTCCTGTCACTCTCTGCCTGTGCAAAAAGTTCGTCCTTCTCCTTTTTATAAGACCCCCTAAGGTGTTGGAAGACAGCTATAAAGTCTCCCTGAAGCCTCCAATTCTACACGCTGAAAAACCCCATGTCCCTCTCTTTGTAGGAGATGTGCTTCCATCCCTCTGATCATCTTTGTGGTCTTCCTCTGGATCCCCTCTAACAGGTCCACATCTTTCTTGTGTTGGAGGATCCCAAACCTGGACTCAGTATTTGTCCTAGCTCCGGCCAGGACAGAGCTATATTTTTTACAGGAGGAGGGTGCAGTGGCACACACCTGTAGTCCCACCATTGCAGGAGGCTGAGTCTGCAACATGGCTTGAGCCCAGGAGCTCAGGGCTGCAGAGCCCAGTGGATGTGGCCAACCCTCCAGTGGTGTTTGATACCATCTTAGGTCATTGCCAGGGAGTGGGGGAGCGGGACTCTTTCTCTTGGTTCCAGGAAGAAAGGCTTTCCTTTTCCCGGTTGGGAAAAAAGGCTGTGATCAGGTCAGTCTCTGCAGTCAGCATTTTTGCCTGTGAATCATTTTCTCTTTTTGTATACTTTTGTTATTAATATTGTTGCTGTTACTCTTCGTTTTCTTATCTCATTGTTGTTCACAGTAAATTGTTCCTATCTCAACCTGTAGTTTTCACCTTTTTGTGCCTCCAATTCTCAAATCCATGCCTCAAGCAGGAAGGGGGAGTGAAATTTGACGGGAGCAAGTGAGTGGTATCTGGTTTGGGAGAGTCTTGGTGCCAGTCGAGGGGGCACTAGAGGGGAGAGTGCTGTTCCTAAACCATGAGAGCATTCCAGGTGAGATCTCTCGGCAGAGTGGAGGAGGATAATCACCTCCCTCAACCTGTTTTTACACAGTTTTTGATGCAGACCAGGCTTTCTGGGCTGTGAGTGCTCACTCTTGACTCGGGTTGAGCTTTTCATCCATGAGACCCCCAAGCCCTTCTGTCAGGTGGAGCTCATATCTACGCTCCCGACCTTGACGCAGAACCTCGCATTTGGACTTGTTGAACTTCATGAGGTTCTTGTGGGCTCACTTCTCGAGTATGCCCAGGGTCCTCTGGCCAGTATCCTTTCTTCTGTTATGTCAATTGCACTACTCAGCTTCTTCTCATCTGCAGATTAGATAGAGATGTCCGGTTTGGGAAGAAATAAGCAGTTTTTCTAGGATTACAGCAGAACTAGACTGTGGTGAATGCTGAGACATGCCTGGTCCCTGTAAAAACAGGAGAGAGGGGAAAGATGGTTAGCATCCAATGTGAAAGTTTTGAAAGGCAGTCTTTTTGGTTTCTCTTTGTATTTTTGTTTTTAACTGCACAGTTTCTTTTCTAGTGTGTCTGGAATCCATTTTTAGCTATGCCCTACAATCTGTGCATTTGCAGATCCTATTAGTATTCTTCAAAATGGCATTTTCTACACATGGAAGATTGTCTCTGAACTGCCTGTCTGAACTGCCTGTCTGAACCTCTCATCCAAAAATATTGTTTAGTCCTATTTCTGGGAAGATTCACTGAAGATTTCTGCTGTGATTGTAGGTTATAGTAAGAGGAAGGACTTTTGAGGAAGAACCTAAAGGTCTGCAAGATGGAAATGAAGTTACTCCTAAAAAACTGCATAGTCTGTGAAGGTAGGTAAATGTCCCTTCAGGTTCATTCAGTTCATTTCGTAGTTAAATTCTTCCCTGGAGTTATCTTCATTCCTTCACCATGCAAAAAAACCTTGTGAAAAATCCTAATCCTGAGCTCATTTACACTGAAATTAATTCATATTTATGTTGTCGTAACAGAAAAATGAAATGGTGATAATCAATCATAGTGTTTCCAAATGAGATTACAGTCTACTTCTGCTTCCTGTTATGTCAGGGTAAATCAGGAGGATTTTGATAGTGATTGTTCTGGCATTACTGTAGATGGTTTAGTTGAGACTACTTTGAGCTTGTGTTTCAGGAGCTGATGTTGTATGTATGTTTTAAATAGAGAAAGATGAAGAAGTGTATCCTGAAGTCATATCCATGTTGGGGATTGAATGACCATGTAATTAGACTTTGATCTCACATTACCTTTACTTAAACCATTCTTTACTGACTAATTTATTTTTATTGTTATTAGCATGGGATTATTTTCCAGAAGATTGCTTTATAGACCAGTGTGTCTGATGCTAGACACTCTACAAGCACACAACAGATCTGCTGCTGTGAAAAATATATTGCTTGAGACTAAAAATTGGTGAAATCTCTATGTCTGTAGAAGTTAGTCATAGGTAGACATGATTTTCTCTTTTCACCATTTGAACTGGTTTAATGTAGCACTCTCTCAGAAATACATAACAACGCTAAAATGACTCTGTGCCTGGGGATGTATTGATATTGTATCCTTTGGACACAGTGCTGCCTGAACATGCTCATATCTCCTACGGCATCCTGCCAGTGTGGACCACGGGCAAAAGGCACTGGATCTATGTACTCATCAATAAGAGGAAGGAACAATAGTGCAAAAGCACTCAGCACAGAAGCCAAAAGTTGCTCCCCACCTCTGTGAGACTGTGGGAGAAAAGAATCATGCTGGCAGAGAGGGAAGACTGAGTGGTGTCATTATGAATGATCCATAAAGTATCATCGAAAAGCAAAATTTCTTCTTTTTATCTGCTTCAATTTACAGCAATTTTGTACTGTCTCCCTTAATGGAAGTGCCGTTTGCTTTCATGATATATTCCTGTTTTTAGTCCCGCTCCCTGTATTTATTAACCAGATAATCCATCTTTGCCCTATAGCCAGTGCCATGATTGCAAATCCTACAGGTTCTCAAAATGGCTATAAAGTAAAACTTTTTTAAGAGCCTCAGGATGGTGACTGGTTGCATAAAGCAGATTATGCCTGTCTGGGGTTTCCAGGAAATTGTTGTATTCCACTTATTACCTGTCTTTGAAATGAAAACATCAAGATAGTTTATCTCTGAAATGCTACACTCCACAGTATACGAGACCAAAAACTTAATAGCATCATGAATTTCATATAAAATAACAATACATTTTTCCAAGACAGCTTTCTCCCTATTCCACGTCATGAAATCACAGTCAATAAACTTATACACCATTGTGCCATATAAATGTATTAAAATCCTTGATTGACTGAACTAATCTTTTTTTCAAAATAGGCTGTAAATAAATAAACGCGGTGCAGGGTAAAAACCTTGCCTATATGCCTCTCATGAAGAGAAAAGTCCAGTCAGGTTCTGACATTTAAGAACAGCCTAAGTGAAGTGTCAACGGGCAGAAAGCACTCTTGAAGAGCCCAGCAAATGCAAGTAATCCAAGCAGTCCTTAATGGTCTTCCTATCTATTGACTATCTCTTGCTGTCACATATCTCAGCAATTACTTGGTCTGCAGCAGAGCTACAAGGAGGTGTAGATTTAAATTATGCATAGGCGTAGAGGCGTGGATTCATTCTACTCAATTTAGGCATCTCAGTGAGATGCAGGAGTTAGGAATCTGGTCACTCTAAACTCCATAGTGAATGGAGAAAGACAGAAACCTAGGCAGTGCAGCTCCTAAGTGGGCAGAATTATGCTCTGGATGTCATTGTTCTCTATATTTACTGCAGAGAGAGCTTTGAGCAAAGCTACCTTTCTGTTAGGAACCTCAGTTGGGTTGGATTAAACTGCAGACAGCATTTTTATCATGTAGTGAAATAAGTAAGTTCTCTAAAGTCACTGAGTTTGCACTGAGTTAAGATACATATAAGTGAGAGAAAATAGCTCCATCTGTTTTAGGAAGTGGATATAACCATGAATAATTTGCTCCTTTTAGCTACTAGGGGCTGGACAGAGGGGAAAAATGGCACATACACTGGACATAATAATTTGTGTTTTCCACTAATAAACTGTCAGCTACTTCCTCAAGCTCATCTTCATGTCCTTCAATAGTTTATTTATTCAGAACTTTATGTCAGGGACGCAGATGCCTCGATACACTTAATCTCATTTCACTGACCGATAACTGAGCTGATGCTGCTGTGGCATCTGAAGAGAGACTTGAAACCCCCAAATCTCCCCCTGAATCAGCAACAAGAGAAGTAAAACTAAGCAGCAAACTCCTGAGCCTGTGGGCTCAACAGCAAAGCTCCCATGCACTCCCCTGAGCCCAGGGTTTTGCTCAGTGACCCTGCAACAAACATAATCCCTTCTCATTTTGAAGTCATTTTGTCTCTCTCCCACGCTTGTTTGTCTGTAATGCTGTTTGTAATTCTCATGTTTTAGATTTTAAACATTTCATGTAGGGACCCTGCCTGAATATGTCTGTAAATCACCTATCACACAGCTGGTGCAGTGATACAATAATAATAATAATTATTAATTAATAATGGGCCTCCTCCTTAGAAGTGTCAAGAACTGGCAACTGGCATTGATGTCGACCTCTCTCAGAGGAATCAAGTCATTAATAATAAATAATAGCAGGAAAATAATAATATCACATTCTGTTTTTTCTCAGTGCTGTGATGATCAAATCTTTCTTTCCATTTGCTAACTCCATGCATATAGATCCAGTTACATATAGGACACACTTCTGCACTCATCCCAGCTGGCTGCACTACACGGGCTCTGGGCTGCCTGCAGCTGTTTGGCATCTTAGGGAAATTTGCAATCTCCACAGCCTGAAAGCAATGTATCTGAGGGACCAGAACTCCAAGTGTCCTGCAAAGCAATGATATGAAGGTTAGTTAAGCATAGCTCGTTATGTAGAATCATAGGAATGTAGAGTAATTTAGGTTGGGGGAGACCCTGGAGCTCACTGAGTCCAACCATAAACCCAACACTGCCAGGTCCAGCACTGAACCATGTCCCTAGGCACCACTAAACATCTGAAGCTGAGCAAATGCCCCAGCTGTGATTTTGTACAGGGGTCCACCAGTTTGTGCAGTGCTTGTGTCTGCTGGCGTTTGCAGGGTGTCTGCCAAGGCAATACTTCGTGTGAACTATGCATCCTTTGACCTGGAATTAGAAGAGTGCTGTGCAATTCATCAATCCATATAAAATTAAGGACATCAGTATTTGCATTATCCAGCTCCTCCAGTCTCTTTGCGCAAATCAAAAAATCCTCAAATGTCCCTACAACAAAAGTTTCAAAGTGCAGGCTGGTATTCGTACTACAGAATTGCAAATACCATGGACAAGAGGGAAACTGAGTTAGTGACGTGACAGATTTTCCTTGGTAAGTCTATAAGGCAAGTGTCTTATGATGGGCCAAACTAAGCCTCTTCTGCTGCCTTAGCATGCACTGATCTAATGACACACTGCTTTACTGGGCTTGCACATAAAGATGATTGTTGGATTGGGACAAGCTGAGGATGTTCTAGGATTTTCTGCCCTTTTCAACATTCATGTTCCATATCCCATTTGGTATAGGCTGATCAATGGTGAATAAATATTATTATAAAAGTGGGTAATAATCATTATAATAGTGACAGGTTTTATTATAAATAAGGTCACATTGCTATAAATAAATTAAATTTTAAGTAAAAAAATTAGATTTATTTTTAAACATATTTCATTTAAATCTCAAATAAACTAATATCTCTACCACCACTGTCTTTCTCTTGTTAGAATTTTCCTACTTTCACCTGCCATAGAACTTCCCCCTGGAAAACCTGTGCATCCAACCTGCCTACAGATACCCTTGCAACCTAATCTAAGGCACTGGTGTCACAGGGAGAGTATTTGTTTCACTGCTGGCCACAGTGAACTTTCTCTGCTGCTACACAGAGGACTTAGTTTATGGCTGTCAATCAATCATCTTTCAGGCAGAAAATACGCTTTTGTAATGAAGTCGTTCACATAATTCTCTTTTAACTTTTGTTTTTCTGAGTCCCTCATGCTATGTTATTACTTCGAAGTTGATTGAAAGGAGTTAAATGGTAATCACTTGATTTTTAACATTGCTGGAATCTCTGAGGGCTGTGTTACTTGTAGTTACAGCATTTTTCTTCACTTCGCTTTGAATCCTAGTAGACAATGCTTTCTCCAGTGTTCCTGGTTAATGTGCCTTTGTTTCTTCAGCTCATCAATTTTCGTAATGCTGGCTGCTAAAACAGGGAAACTGCACAATAGTTTCTCTGCTGCCTAGCAGTATATATATATATATGTATATATTTATATGTATATGTATACACACATATTTTTATATATATATGTAGCTATTGCCAAACTGTCTAAAGTCCTGAGGGATTTCTGCATCTTGTTTACAAACACATGTGTGAATGAGGTCTCTTTTGCTTGACTTTTTAGAATAATTGACATTCTTATACCATGACAATAATGAGCGCAATTCTGAGAAGAATAAAGAAAGGGAGAACAAGAGAAAGCTATATATATTAGAAAGAACAGATTACAATTACAGTTACTGCATTAAATTTTGGGTTCTGTTGTGCCTTACACTGCTTTTGTTGCATTTTATTATGTACCAAGGCCACTAAATTAATAACCTGGCATCCAGAGGAGAAGCAAGGCAGAGACAGCAGCACCAAGTCACACAGAGAAGGGAGAATATGATGGGAGCCATAATTTTCTTGGTAGAAATAGAGAATTCAATCCAAATTAATTTGCTTCAAAGTTGGAGTGCTGCATCTCTAGGAAAGAGGAAGGAAAAAAATTAGAATCTTTTAAGCAGCATGTATTTTCTGTGGTAGGTAGGCTCAATTGGATAGTGACACCTAATGTCACTTCAGATATTTCCTGGTCCCTTGCTGCACTCCCTGAGGCCCTGAAGCTCTGGTAATTCCTATATTACCTTTTTGCCTTCTTGGTTACAACAGGCACTTCAAGAGGAATGGCATTTAAACCCATAAACCAATTTTATCTAGAACAGTCTTATGGCACTGCAATCAAGAAATAATGCAACTTCAATTTCAAAATAAATTTTCAGAGATCGGGGGTGTGATATAATTTTTGGGATGTGTGTGAGTTGTGGATACTGGAGAGACTGTGGGTGCTATTAGAAGTTTTAGAAAGTCCAGAGTGTTTTTTGGCCATTGTTACATCCCTGTGTTTGCAGCTGTCACTGCAATTTGTCCAGTGCTAAACTGGAAACTCCATTGCACAAATTGAGCTGAGGGTACACATACGGAGTTTCTATTTAAAACAGAAGTTGTAGCTTTTGATTTTTAAGTTCTTTAGCGTGAGGATGCTGAAACATCATGTTAGTACCTGGAATAATGATTTGCTTCTAGAACAGAAAGGTTGGTTTAAAGCTTTTAATTACTTTCTAACAGCATGAAAGCCCACAATTATTGACAGCAGTTGTGGGCTGAAATTGATTAATTTAAGACATATTTGAGAAAACTTGTGAACCTTATGTTGGTCCCACATTAACAAATTTTAATCCAGCAGAAACATTAAATTCTCACATAAATTTAGGACTCTGCCCACTCAATCTTTCTTAATTATGGTTTGCTTATATTTTTTTTCCCCACTTACTCAAGGAGCTATTTGAGAGTTCAAAAAAGGTGTCTGACAACTGTAGTTCTCCGAGCATTTTTTTCACATAGCGAAAGTTTGAATTTGTACATTTCATATTAAGCAGGTATTTGATTGGAAGTGTGGACATCTCTTGGAGTGGGAGGCAGAACTTCATCTACCTGTTCCCCAAATAATTCAACCCAGCAAAGCTTGTATCTTTCCTTAGGTCATCTACTCTTTATAGGGCTTAGATAAGGCTTACTTCTGAGAAAGAGTTTTAAACTCCTGTCTTTGGAGTATTGCTTTTTATAACTGAGAAAAAAAATTTGTTCTTTGAATTTCTTCAAGAGAGTGTCAGTATTGTATAATACATTAAAAAATAAATGTCCCCATGTCTTAAGCTACACTAGTAAACAGAAAACCAATTTAATTTTGAAATTATATTTTTATAATTCATTTTATTACACTTACTTCATCATGTTTTTAAGGGGCTATGGTACTCACTGCAGGAGAGCTGTTTCTTACCCTCTGGTACATATTTTCAGTAGATATGAGATGAAAATCCATAATCAGTGTCACCACAACATCCCTGACAGCAGCATTTCCAGGGATGTCTATCCAGACATGATTTATCATGGGTCTATTTTAAAGTGCTATTGCATGATATATCTTTGAACCCCACAAACAGATTCATTCTGAAGAGTCAGCTACTTGTATACACTATTGGTTGTGTAGATTTTTAGGGGTGGCAAAGGACTGAAGTAGCTTAGTATAAAAATGGGAGGAATTATAAATATAATTCTTATTTTTTTCCAATGAATCTTTTGTAACAATTTGAGTATTATGATTTCCTGTGTTGCCATTTGCCTCAGCTATAAATCTGTTTCCCTGAATGAGATTATACCTGGCTCACTTCTTCCAATAGAGACAGACAGTAAAAGCTTCAACCCTCTCTCGTGTGCTGCAGCCAGTGTCACTGCTGGGAGAAGAGAGTTGTCACCGGTGTTAAGCTGGTCTTTGAATGTCTTGTAGGCATATCACAAGTGAGCTGAGAAACCTGCACTGGCTTCCAGATTATACTGGATATAGGGTGCAAGTGCAGACCAGTTAGATTAAGGGCAATACCAGAATCTGTGACTTTTTCCAGAGGCTTTGTTATAGAATACATCCCTCCCTAGGGCAAAGGTGTGAATTCCCCCCCTTAAAGGGAAGGGAGCACTCAAGGTTAACAAACACTCATCTGCAAAAAACCCACAGTATTTTATCACTAAATTACACACTTGGCATGGAAATTGATGTTAGTCTCCAATCTACTATATAAGCACACAGCAGTAGGTTTTGCTTGAAGGGGTAAGATGAAAAAGAAGAGATAAAAAAAGAGATTAATTAAAGAGAGGAAGAGAGGAAGAAGGGAAGGTGCGGGAAGGTGCGGAAAGGGAAGGTGCGGGAAGGTGCGGGAAGGGAAGGGAAGGGAAGGGAAAGAGGAAAAAGAAGAAAAAGAAAAGTAAAAAGGAAAAAAGAAGAAAAAAGAAAAAAGAAAAAAGAAAAAAGAAAAAAGAAAAAAAGAAAAAAGAAAATGAAAAAAGAAAGAAAAAGAAAAAAGAAAAAAGAAAAAAGAAA